>CAWUFW010025883.1:0-39260 GCA_963921515.1 Calotriton arnoldi | reverse complement strand
ATTTTGGTTTCCTTTGAGTACCTACGACTAACTATGTGGCGGGCACAAAGAAAACATCTGGGACAATTCATGCAGTGCGATTATATATTTAAGCCACTTGGTGGTTTTTGTTTATATTTCTTTTGATTAAATACTGTTATGTTTGCCACTTGACTGATACACAAGGCTATAAACTATGTGGTTAATTCCATGAAATGTCAACAGGCACTGAAGCCACTTGGCGTGATTAGTGATGATTTTATTTAAATTTAAATTTAAACTTAATTTTAGCACTGAATCTATTTTTTCCAACACTGATGTTTTTAAAACACTGTAGCCTGTTTTATATGTTAAAAAATAATATGTAAGCATTATACTAGCAATGCGACCTGCAATGAGTGCTCTTAAATGTATGTTTCAATTAATGAGCCAGATAGAGTATAAAGTATGCAATAATATATAAGTATCCATATAAATATATATACATATTTTTTCTATGTCTATGACAACTGTCCACCCTATGTGCTATTCCTCTAAAAGGCGATAGGATGCCATGTTTTCCTTTGTTGTGTGGCCATGAGGAAGCCCGGGATCGGGTGAAACGCGTTGCCAATAAAACTTTTTGTTGGAAAAACCTTAACTGTGGAGTGCAAGCCTTCCTGAGATCATCTTCTCCCAGGATTTTTGCTTGGTTCTGATTACGGGTCCTTCACCCGTGTTCACGCACCAGCCCCGCCAGTGTGGACATGACCGCTTTGCAGGATCTTTCTCTTGTTTTATATATATATATATATATTTGCAGTACCGACTCTGTAGTTATAGCTAGGATTCCAAGAGATAGGGATTTCTCCGATTTTTGCTTGGCAATAACTTTCTCACCGTTTGATGAATCTCCACGAAACTTGGCAGACCTATTCCTTTTTCTATATTGGCTGATGATGCACAGTTTTGTTGCGATAAGTTTGCAGAAGCAAAATTAAAGAAACACAGACACTTGTCAAATTTTATAGGCATCATTTATATGTGAATATTGGGAGCATGAGCAAAATAGCTGCATGTCCAATTTTCCAAACATTCACTAAGGCTTTTATACATGAAACTCACAAAAAGGCGTATTAAACACATATCCAATCATGTTACAGTAAGAGGAAATTTCTTCACTATATTATGGACAAATACATGGCGTGTTACTAATCAGAAGATGCAATAATTACACAAGCAAGGGGTTGACGGTCAGAGCATTCAGGGCCTCATCGAAATCGCCCCCTCGGTTTAGATTCCGACTGCCGCATTACAATGCTGGTGGTCGGAAACTAAACCAGCCGGTCATTCTGGCTGGCTTCCGCCAGTCTGAACTGGCTCGTAATCCCAAAGTGCATCCTTGGGATTACGATGCACGGTTTCCGGCATGGTTTCCATGCCGGCCTGCCTGACATGGAAATCATGTCGAAAAGCGTGTTTGGGGGCCCCCAGCAGGGCCAACTTCATTCTGCTGCCTCCGTTTGGGGGCTGAGGGGCACCTATGGTGCCCCCCTGTTGATCCCTGAACCTTGAGGTGCCTGCCATGGGGTGCATGGATGAACATCACCTCCCATTTTCCTATGGGAGCATGTATTACGGCTGGTTTACGGCTGTAATGCATGATCCCATAGGGAAATGTTGGCGTGTGACCAAACAGTATGCAGTCGGGACCGCCGACCAGAGGTCGGTTGGTCCCAGGACCGAGACGGTGTTGGGCGGACTTCATAATTAGCCCCTAAGCGTCTAGCCAATTGCAATGCAATAACACCTTGTGGTATATGCGTGATGCAAGATGGCAACAGGTAAGGTGTCTACATATCCTGGTGGCTGGGATCATCAAATGTGTCCATACAGGGGTTTACACAATACCTGTGCAGTCAAAGTCCGGCATTTGGCCTTCCCAATATGTAGACATCATTATATGTCTGGCTGTTGCTGGGCGGATGAAGCAATACATGTCACGTGAGGTGTCTTTGAGCAAGATCTGTGTTACAAGATATTCAGCAGGGTACATTGGTTTATCTGAGGTTATTAGTCTTCTGCGCACATTTTGCAGGCCCTGTCATCACTGAATATCACAGAACATGAGCAAAACAAGATGGACTCCACACAAAATAAAAAAGACTTCCAGAAGCTAAGGGTGGGCAAAGAAAAAGGGGGAAGTCCTCGAACACATTTTTCCCCCAATGCATTTTCCATAGACTTTTTACACTGGCATTGCGCTGAAATGGCTCAACAGATTTGGATGAAATTTGACAGGAATATCCATTATGGTGTGAAAAGGGTCCTTTTTGGTGTTTGATGGAAATTGGTTCAGTAGTTTTTAAATAATAAGAGCCAAAATCTTAGTGCTATATCGGGCCGTAATATACCCTCGCACTATTGCGGTATACCGCTGTACATGTCATCCATCGATGTAGTAGTGACTAGTTTGTTGAAAAGAGCTGGTGTTTGAGAAGAAAACGTCTTAGAGTGAGACAAAACGCTTTATGATTTGACAATGAAAGCCCTTATAGAATACAAAGGCAGCCATATTGTTTAGACTATACTTTGTGTGTGTTCTGTGATTTAAAGTGAAATGTAGGTTATTACTATGTTTCTAATGTGGAGGAAGACATGAGTAAGTTTAGCAAACTGTGTACAGGTCACGGGAAAATTATTTTTATTGATATTCTTTTTTTTAAGTTTACAGAGTATTGCAGTATTTTCTCGAAAGTACTGTGGTATATGACAAACGACACTATACAACAAGCCACTCCACAATTACTGTGGTAATTGTGACATTTAAAATAAAATTAATCACTGCACTCTAACCACTGCATTGTACACTGCTGCACTATATGTCGCTCTACTGTAGTCTGCACCACTCTACTCTGAGCCACGCCACTCCACTGCACTTTACTGTACACCACTACACTCTACGCCTCTCTACTTAACTGTACCACAGCACTCTATGCCACCACATTCTATGCTACTGCAGTATGCGCCATTCCACTCTGCACTACTGTACTCTACGCTACTGCACTCTATGCTACTTCAATTTGTGCCACTCTACTCTATGCCACTGTACTGTATGTCTCTGCACTCTACGCCATCACACTCTCCTCTAGGTCACTACACTCTATTCTACTTTGCACCACTTTACTCTAGGCCATGCCACTTCACTCCACACAGTGCTACTCTACCCTAGCCCACTCCACATCATGCTACTCTATTGCACACCACTCTACTCTATGCCACTCTACTCTACATCACTACAACCCACTCTACTCCACACCGCTCTATGCCACTCTACTCTGTGCCACTGTACTCCCTGCCACTCTACTCTAAGCCACTGTACCCACTCCACCTCACCTCACTGTAAGCCAATTCATTCTGCCCCACTCTACTGTATGCCACACTACTCTACACTACTCTACTCTATCTCACTTCACTCTACCCCACTCTTTTCTATGCCACTCTGCTCTGCAACACCCCACACCACTCTACTCCACACCCCTCTATGCCACTACACTCTACACCACTGCACTCTATGCCACTCTACTCTAGTCTGCACCTCTCGACTCTACAGTACTGCACTCACTCAAGGCTGCACCACTCTACTGTACGCCACAGCACTCTATGCCACTCTATCCTACACTGCACCACTGTACTCTGCTCTACACCACTCTACTCTTCCCCACTTCACTGTATGCTACTCTATTCTAGTCAGCTTCACTATACCCTGCACCACTCTATGCCACTGCTCACTACACCACTGTACTGTACTCTGCACCATGCTACTCTGCGCCACTGCACTCTACGCCATTGTACTTTACTCTACCCCACTTCGCCCTACTCTATGCCACTCTGCTCTATGCCACTTCACTCGACCCCACTTCACTCTACACCACTCTACTCTATCCCATTTCACTCTAGCCCACTTGACTCTACCCCACTTGACTCTATGCCACTCTACTCTACGCCACTCTACTCTACCCCACTTCACTATATTCCACTCTGCTCTACCTCATTTCACTCTAGCCCACTTCACTCTATCACTCTTCACTCTACACCACTCTACTCTACCCCACTTCACTGTACCCCACTTCTCTCTACCTAACTTCACTCTATGCCACTAAACTCCACAGTACTCTAAGCCACTTTACTCTACCCCATTTCATGCCACTCTGCTCTACCTCTCTTCACTCTACTGTACACCACTTCACTTTATCCCACTTCACTCTATGCTACGTATAGTGAAGTGTGCTACAGTGACTTCTATGCCACTCTACTGTATGCCACTTTATTGTACGCCACTCCAAGCCACTGTACTCTACTCTAATCTATGATGGTCTACTCTACTATACTGCACTCTACTCTGCACCACTGCACTCTACTTTGCACCACTGCACTTTACTCTAACCCACTTCACTCTACCCCAGTTCACTCTACCTCACTTTCCGCCACTCTTTCCTACACCACCTTACTCTACGCCACTCCAAACTACTCTAATCCACAGCACTCTACTCCACTGTACTATACACCACTCCACAACTCTATATGCCACTGCACTGTATGCCACTGCATGTATGCAACTCTACCTGCACCACTCTGCTCTACTCTACTGCACTGTATGCAACTCTACTCTACTCTGCACCACTCTACTGTATGCTACTTCATTCTGTGCCACTCTGCTCTGCACCACTATACACCAGCGCACTCTACAATACTCTGCTCTACTTTGCACCACTCTCCTCTATGCCACTGCACTATATGCCACAGTACTCTACTCCAATGTGCTGTACACTGCTGTACCATATGCCACTACACTCAGCGCCACTGAGCTGTATGCCATTGCTCTCTGCTCTGCACCACTGTATTCTCTGCTACACTACTCTATGCTACTCTTCACTCTACCCCAGTTCACTCTATGCCACTCTACTCTATGCTACTTCACTCTACCCGACTTCACTCTACCCCACTTCACTCTTTCCCACTTCACTCTAAGCCACTCTACTCAATGCCACTCTACTCCACCCCATTTCACTATACCCCACTCCACTCTGTGCCACTCTATTCTACTCCACTCTACTTTACCCCACTCTATTCTATGCCACTCTACTTTACTCTATGGCACTCCACACCACACCACTCTACTTCACTCCACACCCGTCTATGCCACTGGACTCTACACCACTGCACTCTATGCCAATCTACTCTAGTATGCACCACTCTAATCCACACTACTTCACTCTACTCAAGTCTCCACCCCTCTACTGTATGCCACTGCACTCTACACCACTGCACTCTACACCCCGCACTCTGCTCTGCACCACTCTACTCTGCCCCACTTCACTTTATCCCACTCTACTCTCAGAGGCGTAGCTAGAGCTTGTGGCGCCCGGGGCTATCCCTCAGATTGCTGCCCATGGCATCCGCAGCCCTGTGATTGTGTGAGCTTAAGTCTCGGACTCGAATTTTGAATCTCACCTCACTGTCAAATTTCGGGCACAAATATTTCTCACATGTATCATTGGAATGCTAGTTTTACATTGGTCTATTAACTAGTGCAAGTAAGTGTTAACTATCTGAACTCGCAGTTGTAGAGGGCTGGGCACAGCACCCCGGGGCCACTCGCTTAATTATACTGGTGTGATTTTTTAAAATACTTTTAAACATATTTGTCATCCTGCCTGACTGACCGCTATGTGTGTCTCACAGGCTCTCCCGAGGCTTGCCCAGCAATCATACTATCACGCACATGCTCACTGTGGCGACCGGAGTCCGTGAGTCAGCTGACTCTAATGAATTTATGGTATAGGCCTGAGGCAATTGAGATTTGTGTTCGGGCCTCTCACACCCTGTTATAGTCTGGGCCCAGGCCCCATGTGGGACAGAGAGAGCAGCATGGAGTTTAGTGATTCTTCTCTCCTGGTTTATTTTTTGAGCTCTCTCCAAACAGCCGCAATGCCACATGTTCACAGACAGGTACTCTCATCAGCGTGCGTCGTGACTGTCACTCGAGACAGACTACTTTTGCACTTACCTGCGTGAATCTGGATCTGAAGGTGGGGTGTTGGATTTAGGGGTCTTTCGACACTTGCTGTGCTGCAGGCTTTAAACAGCAATGCAGGGTGGACTGAATACCCGACTGAAGACCAAGCTGCTTCTGTGCCATGGGCAGAAAAAAAAATGTCAATCTTTGCTTGAAGTGTCGTCTGGTGTATTTACACTTGGTGTGTAACTTGTCACTCGCTGTGCAACAGTAGAGATATTTATGCCAGGACATCAGGGCAGGCTCTGGTGATGCTCATGCCACTACAACTCTGAATGCCTCATGTGCACCCAGCAATACCCCTTCTACATTGGTGGGGTCCAGTAAAGAACTGTGTTCTCTACTCAACTGGTGTCTTGTATTGTCAGTGGCTCTTATTGCACAGCTTCGCTCCAGTGGTTCTACAGCCTAACCGCAGGTCCTTGCTCTTTTTGGTGTTAATTCTTAGCGGAGCCATGTGACCTGCTTTCTAGATGTCCATAGCTGTCATTTTAATTATAGTCAGCTGCAGCAGGCGTTTGCAGCAGTTTTAAATCTTCTAAGAGTTTCTCGTTGCTCAAATGAGTCTAATTTCTGATATTTATGTTTCCTCATCTTCATTGCTTGATTTTTGCTCGTAAGAAAGTATCAAATGTCACTCATAACCACACTAAAATTATGAGCATGTCACACATAGCAATCTGAAACCTTGGCAGCTATGGATGGCACGTGTCATGATGTCATTTGCTGACTGCCTAACTTGGTTAGTCCCCCCACTTCTTTTTATAGGACTTGTGCCCACTGCCCTGCCACTCACCAAAGATCCTTTCCTCCCCTCGTGACAACCGTTTAGCTCTTACCTTCCTCAGGCTCCAGTACTCCACAGTGGTGGCAGGGTCTCTACCGTAGGGGTTGGTTCTGCTGCAGCCTGCAGCAAATCGCCCAGCACTGCCACTGCCCCAGACTCGACTCATAACTGCCAAGGTTTCAGATTGCTATGTGTGACATTTTCATAATTTTAGTGTAATTATGAGTGACATTTCAATGACTATGAGTGACACTTTCTCCCGAGCAAAATCAAGCAATGAAGACGAGGGAAACATATAAATATCAGAAATTACTCCCATTTGAGCAAAGAGAAACTCTAACAGCTGCAAAGCACCAGAAATGGAAGAGAACTACCCTAGTGCCCATGTAACCTGATTGGACAGTGGCCTCAGACACTCGCCTCAGACACTCTGCATCGGGCAAGGCTCAGGGGAGTGAGGGTGAGGCACACATAAGTTACAGCCAGCCAGGGCGGTGTTGTGTGTAAAATGGTATGTCCCGTTATGAGAAAATCCAAACATGGCAGACGCTGACACACCAAAAGAGGACGGGTTAATGTTTGACATAGGCAACAAAAGGGGTGTGCAGTTTCATTTTTTTTTTTATTAATCCACCATATGTTTTGGCAGGAGTAGCACTTCTTTATCAGTTTCCCAGCTGACGACGGATGTCCCATTAATGTTAAACACAAAAGCCTGGAACAACTATTAAAGTCAGAAAGAGTAATGGTAATAATGTGGAAAGTGTCTAGACTAATGGCCATTCAGAAAATGACATTCCCCATTTGTAACGTTGAAGAGAAGTCATGAGCACAAAGAAAGCTATATATAAATGTACTGTAGCACATAAACAGGTAAGCGCTTTCGGCCAAACAGAGAAAGAATAAAAGAGAGCTGCACTGGAGAGACAGTGAGTTCAGGTACCTAATGTCTGTGGACTGATGCTGGGCTGCATCAGTTGCGTTAGGTGATAAAATATAACGTGCACTGTTTTAAATCGCTTTCTGAGCTGTATTTGACAAGAATAACTTTCTGAATTATGTTGCTCAACGACACTAATGTATGTTGCGATTTTCAGTGCTACAGGACGGTGAATGCAAAAGCAGAAGAGCTAATAAAACATAATACAGATCGTGCTTTAAATTAATTTAGGAAGCAGTCACTGTATGGGACATCTATTCAGGAAAGACACAAACCTTTCCCTCCCAAAGCTCGAGGTTAGCACCTCTCAGTATGTAAGTCACAGTATCAATTTAAGAAAAAAAGTGTCTTACCATCATGAAGTATACATGTCAAGTGCCTGCTGACGAGACCCTAAACACCTTCCATTGCTTATGTGTGACATTTTCATAATTTCAGTGTAAATATGAGTGACATTTCAATGACTATGAGTGACACTTCCGCGCGAGCAAAATCAAGCAATGAAGACGAGTGAAGCATATAAATATAGGAAATTGCACCCATTTGAGCAACAAGAAACTCTAAGAAGATCTGAAAACTGCTGCAAATGACCTGTGGCTTTGCTGTTACTCAATATTTGTGACTGCTGTAATTTCTATTTTTATGCTCTTTGTCTATCATATATGGCCCAACGCCATTGTGTGGTATCATTTATATGCCTTATATCTTTATTTGTAAAGCACTCTAACATCTTTCAGCCCCTCTCTCACAAATTGTTCATTTGTTTTCTAGTGCTGCTCATACCAATGTAGGGTGCCAGAGCACTTTACATCAGACAAACATTATACCACCACAATGACTCTTTCGTGGGTATTCCAGTCTAGCAAAATGTTATTTTGTAGCACATCTTCCCTGACAACAGCTGAAGTGGTTTCACAGGTAGTTATGAAACTGAAGTGATTTGCAGTGTTCACAAGCATTTTGCCTGGTGTACTGCAAGAAATAGAGCACACATTTGAAAATAGCAACTGGGGGCCTAAGCCAGCAGGATATTTGAAACTGAAAATATCCCGCAGTGTCACCTTAGTACGAACACAGGCAGGCACGCACAGGCTTTAACCCACCGAGCTATCTCACCCATACTATTTTTTTGTCTAAATCTAGATGCTTATATGGCATGAGGGTTAAGACTGATTGAAGAGATTTGTGTGTTGTGTCGTCGTGGTTACGCGCTTGTAATGTACAAAGGTCAATTCAAATGATATCATCAGTATCCTAATGACCATTATTAAAACTTCAAAAAGCCTTTCTATTTTGGCCACAGGATATTGGAAATTTTGAACGTGACAAAGACAAAAGGGCGCCAGATATCATTGTCCACTGACTGAGAAAGAGTTCAAACATGTGCCACCTCACAACAATATCGCTGCCTGACCGTGTGCTGCCATTTATTGTGTAAATCACACAGAGGCTGGTGGCACTTACTTGGGCAGTGGTCGCAGAGTCCGGAGGAGTGTGGTGGTGGCGCTCCAAGAATTGCTTGACACACCGTCTCTCAAGGCAGTGGCTGCAGGCTCAATTAGGCCGCTACTGCACGCTGTGGTAATTCAGATTTGCCATCCACCTCATTAACAGTCACCCTCCAGGCTGGCAGGCCGGTGAGTCCCAGGGCGGGCGGGTCCGTCTAGTGACAAGCAGACTATGTCCTGGCGGCCTCTGCAACCCGGGTCACTCACTTGATTTCTCTTAGACTCCCTCGGGTACGGCATTATTAAATTGAGGGGGTTTAAGGAAAACGGCTGGTGATAGCACCCGGCGGGGCCGGTGCGAGCGGCATGCAGCAGGCGCGATGCTGCAAGCGCCATATTTGAATACATTTGCGGAGTCGCGCAAATTCAGAGGCAGCAGGTTGGTTGCCGGGCCCCCATAACGGTTAACCCTCTCAACCAATTCTGGCCTTGCGCAAGGCTGGCTGCAGGCAGGTTCAGGCCGTGAGTCACAGCGGGCCGCGGCAATTTGAGTTTGCCGCCCGGGTCCGGCCCGTCTCCAGTGATAGTCGTGCTGGCGGCCGCTCACGAGAGGAGAGCGTGTGACACGTCACTGCTGCGGCGCGCTACTTTTCAGCGCAAGGGCTGGCCAAACATTATGCCCAGGGCCGTCATTGGTAGCGCTTTCGTGCGCTACAAGATTGACGGCCCTGGGACGGGACCCACAACCACAAACGGGGTACGTCGCGCATGCTGCACTGCAGGCAGCATTTACAAGCAGGTCTTCACACGGGGGCCGCGCGGCACTGGCGGCCCGTGGCGGCGGCCTTTATAATTTATTTGGGGACACTGACACTACTGTAGTGACTGACAGTTGTGTCAGTGAGTGCCCCCAAATAAATTATAAAGGCCGCCGCCCCCAAAATAGTGCCGCCTGGGGCAGACCGCCCCCACCGCCCCCCCTAGCTACGCCACTGTCTACTCTACCCCACTTCACTCTACACTTTACCACTCTAATCTGCACCACTGCACTCTACAACACTGTACTCTACTCTGCACCATGCTAGTCTACACCACTGCACTCTACTCCACTGTACTCTGCTCTACCCCACTTCACTCTATGCCACTTCACTCAACCCCATTTCACTGTACACCACTGTACTCTTCCCACTTTCACTCTAGCCCCCTTGACTCTACCCCACTTCACTCTATGCCACTCTACTCTACCCCACTTCACTATACTCCACTCTGCTCTTGGCACTTCACTCTAGCCCTCTTGACTCTATCACACTTCACTCTACACCATTCTACTATGCCCCACTCTACTCTACACCACTTCTCTTCACCTCACTTCACTCTATGCCACTATACTCCACACTACTTTAACCCACTTTACCACACTTCACGGCACCCTAGTCTACCCCTCTTCACTCTACTGTACACCACTTCACTCTACCACACTTCACTCTACGCCACTCTACTCTACACCAATCTACTGTTTGTCACTCTACTGTACGCCACTCCAAGCAAATGTACTCTACTCCAATCTATGATGCTCTACTCTACTACACTCTACTTCACTGCACTCTATGTCACTGCACTCTATTCTGCACCACTGCACTTTACTCTAACCCACTTCACTCTACCCCACTTCATGCCATTCTCTTCTATGTCACTCTACGCCATTCCAAACCAATCTACTCCACTCCACGCCACTCTACTCTGCGGCACTCCACAACTCTAAATGCCACTGCATTGTACGCCACTGCATGTACGACACTCTACTCTACTCTGCACCACTATACTCTACTCTACTGTACTGTACACCACTCTACTCTACACCACTCTACTGTATACTATTGCATTCTTTGACAATCTACTCTGCACCATTCTACGGCAGTGCACTCAACGACACTCTGCTCGACTTAACACCACTCTCCTCTAGGCCACTGCATTCTATGCCACTGTAGTCAACTCCACTGTGTTGTACCTCACTGTAACCTCTGCCACTCCACTCTGCGCCACTCTACTGTACACCATTACACTCTGCTCTGCACCACTGCACTCTATGCTGTTCTACTCTACTCCACTCTACTCTACCACACTTCACTCTACCCCAGTTTGCTCTATGCCACTCTAACTTACCCCACTTCATTCTCCCCCACCTCTCTCTAAGCTGCTCTACTCTACCCCACTTCACTGTACCCCACTACACTTTGTGCCACTCTATTCTATGCCACTCGATTCAACCTCACTTCAATTTACCAGCTTCACTCTAGGCCACTCTACTCTACACCACTCCAAGCCACTCTACTTCACACCACTCCCAGCCACCATACTTCACCCCACTCTACTTCACTTTGCTCGACTCCACTCTATGCCACTCCACTCCACTATATGCCACTGTACTGTATACCACTGAACTGTACACCACTTTATCTACCCTGCATGACTCTACTGTATGTCATTCCACTCTACTTTATGCCACTGCACTCTATGCCTTTGCACCGTACTCTATGCCACTGCACTATACACAACTCTGCTCTACTTTGCACCGCTCTACTCTACGCCACTGCATGCTATGCCACTTTAACGTACGCCCCTCCAAGACACTCAACTCCACCCGACTGTACGCACTGTACTCCACTCTACTCTAATCCACTCTGCACCACTCCACACCACTCTACGCCATGCCAGTCCACGAGACATTATGGAGATCCTACAGCGGTTAATAAATATATATATATATTATGTCTCACAAGTTGCCTTACACGGAGAGCACTCCCAACAAGTCAATTTTAATTGGCAAAAGAACCACCTCGGTGAAAATAAAATAATAGCATCCCTTGCCTGACGCGTTTCAGACTAAATGTCCTTCCTCAAAGGCAGCATGTAAACAGCAATGTTCTTTCCGTGATTGCTCCAACTGCAATATCCCACTCAATTATATCCTGCCCAGGTGGGCCTCTTAAATGTGTTGCATCACGGGAGTTGGAGTCCCAATTATACCCTTGTGGGTCAGAAAATAATGAACGTGCTCAATTTTAAACAGCATGCTTTCTTTTATACTCCATAAAGTGCATTCACCAGGAATCGTTCCAAATAAAACACAACTTGTTGCTCCAGCGTGGCTGCCTTTCATCTGAGCGCCACAGGACTTGCTATGAATCCTGCAATGGTGCTCCTCCACGACCTGGCAGGCCGTATTTATTATGTCTCACAAGTTGCCTTACACGGAGAGCACTCCCAACAAGTCAATTTTAATTGGTAAAAGAACCACCTCGGTGAAAGTAAAATAATAGCATGCCTTGCCTGACGCGTTTCAGACTAAATGTCCTTCCTCAAAGGCAGCATGGAAACAGCAATCTTCTTTCCGTGATTGCTCCAACTGCAATATTCCACTTAATTATATCCTGCCCAGGTGGGCCTCTTAAATGTGTTGCATCACGGGAGTTGGAGTCCCAATTATACCCTAGTGGGTCAGAAAATAATGAACATGCTCAATTTTAAACAGCATACTTTCTTTTATACTCCATAAAGTGCATTCACCAGAAATCGTTCCAAATAAAACACAACTTGTTGCTCCAGCGTGGCTGCCTTTCATCTGCGCGCCACAGGACTTGCTATGAATCCTGCAATGGTGCTCCTCCACGACCTGGCAGGCCGTATTTATTATGTCTCACAAGTTGCCTTACACAGAGAGCACTCCCAACAAGTCAATTTTAATTGGCAAAAGAACCACCTCGGTGAAAATAAAATAATAGCATAGACCTTTCATTCCACCAAACATCACGGATGTCTCAAATTTTCTGTTGGTGAGAGAGCAGCGTTGGGTGGACAGATTGAAAAGCAGTACAAGCGCCTCAATGATTGTATTCCCTGGTTCCAACTATATGGGGTTACGAATAACTAAGGGACCAACAATTTGCCACCTGATGGGGGGGAGATTATTGCCCTTTGGATGTCTCTTTCTAATATAGTCCGGATTAGCGTGATGCTTAATACGACATAAGCTTAGGAGTAATCAAATATAAAGGCATTACATGGCGCACATTAAGATGGATTCAAAATGCATGATTTTTGTAAAAAGTACCGTGATTTTAGTTGCCTTGGCCTCACTTATATCCCAGTAGTACAGGAGTAATGCCGATGGGTGGCCGGATTTGGAACATGGCCGATACTGAATCCCCGCATAAGGGAGGGGGTTAGCGGTCTAGCCTCCGTTCCTTAGGTCCTTGGCCCTAGGTACGTGATTGCATACGCAATCAACGTTGGACGTGTAACACACGTGATCTCCCCTGGGCGGTCCTTAAATATGGGCACAGCAATGTGTAGTGATCTTTGGTGGACCAGCATGAGGAAACGGCTACCGGTGGAGCTTTGGCGTAATAAGTGGGACAGCTGGGGGGCTTGCACGATGAGACGTCTGTGGTTTTCCACTATTAAGATTGGGTCACTGTTAACGACATGCGATTGATAGAAGGGGCTTTTTTTATGGCCTCTGAGATTCCCTTTACCGGTCACAATCAGCTTATTCTGAGATTCACTTTTTTGTTTACGCGAAGCACATTCTCATTGAGTTCCTTTGGGGGAGTTTAGACGAAGGCACCCATACCGTAGTGGTTCACACTGCGCGCATATTTATGTTTACAGACAGACCACATAAGCAACTGAAATACAGATGAGTTGGTTTTATATTTTAATAGAGTGTGACGATAAGCCTACGTTCCCACGAAGGTCCCGGGTTCAGAGAAGTACTTTGGAACTCGTGTGAGTACTAAATCTTGTTTAACAGGATCAAAAATATACGTGGTCGGGCACAAGATCGTTGTTGGGTTCAGGCTTTGGTAACAACGCATATCACACGGATGATTAGATCAACACTAGAGGTGGTGTGACACTGTCTCAGTTGTCTAGTCCGAAAGTTTTGTGAGTGTTTGGGGTGTTGCACTACAGGGTGTTCACTTTGGTTTTAAAGTGTTAGTAATTTGAGTGGCTGAGATGTTACAGACACTGCGTGATAGATTCTAGCAGTGTTACAGAGGCATTAAGGAATGAAGTATTAGGAGGAGAGGGTTTTAGAACTTGTTCTATATTAGAATCACGCTTTTGGTTTCTTTTACAGAATATGGACATCTCCCTACAATTTTTGGAGAGTGTGTAATTGGAGAATTTCCAATTTTTAATTGATGCGAAAGCCAGAGTGGGGGTAAAGACCAAAAAGACGAGGGATCCATACCCTGACGAAGGCCATTGTGACCCGGACGGGCACGTAATACTGGCCGAAACATGTTGGTTCCTGCAGTAGGGATATAGGGGCATTCATCTCCCCTGAATATCCCGCTTTTGATTTTTTAATCCTACCAAGGGGACACAAGAATAAAGGCAAACTGTGAGTTTCCCCTAGTTAGTTTTAACCACACTTATCTGCACCTTTAGATCCCTCCTTGAGGGAATATTCTTTCCTGTGTATATATATTTTTCCTTTTTCATCTTTCACTATTCTCCCTCACCACTTGTTCTCATAAAATAATAACGCGCTCCGTCCAGGGTGTTGGTCTGCACCTGGACGTTTGATGCGGCCCTATGATGAAGCATGACACTGCAAAGTGTGTGAGGGCAGTATTAAGAAAAGATTTGCCTTCTCCTTTCCTTTTTGCCTCCTTTCTCTAAGTTTTGAGGGTTTTTACTGTAGGGTTAGACTGTGGACAGACTGGCTCTAGATGCCATTTGTTTTGTGATTTGTAGTCCTTCTCTCTTGAGTGAGTTTTCAGTCTTGGAAGGGGAGACAGAGAAGGCTCACTCCCTTGTCTCTTATTTTTGTGATATAGATTGTTTGCACGGCCGCTGAGCCGTAGAGACAGCAGAGGAGATTACCCTCAATCCTCCTTTAGATTTAATAGTAAGTAGATACGTTTAGGTCCACCGATGGAGGAATAAGGCCTCGCCTGTGGGGATGAGGCAGCAGCCAGGATTTTAGCAGGTCCTTCCCTGTTTGGGGATGCGACCCTCACACAGGCACTCACACAGGTTGAGGGTTGGGACACTTTGACTGAGCTCAAAAGAACGCAAGTTAAGACCATCTTGCATGGAGCCATTTTAACTGAATATTTAAGAGCCAATTCAGCCCCGAGGGGTCTCCAGGTGGTCAACAAACCGTTGATCTTTTTGGAGGATGCCTCCTTCCGAAAGAACTGGTCGTTGATAGCCTGGAGATGCTCGAGGGACTGGCTCATTTTAATTATCGACACGGCAAAGAGAATCTCAGATGAGCTGTTGATCAAAATCCAGACAAGTGAGGATAATTTGCAAACACAGATACATTTATCCATCTATAAAAAGAAATTAGATGAGACTAACAAAGTTGTCAATGAATACAAGGATTACCTAGTAAATTCCAAAATAAATAAGTTACAAAAGGACTTGAAGAAATTTTCTAGGGAAAAATCCCTACATCAATGATGATTATGCCAAAAGGAAAGAGAATCAGAACACACAGAAGAAAGCACCTAGACAGAACACAGACACCTCGAGCACAGGTAGCGATAGTAGTGATAATGACTATAGGCTGAGGTATAGAGGTAGAGGTTGGTCACGGGGTTATTCACGCCCCTACCACCAGGGACACCAGGGGCAACAAATGGGCTTTGGATGGCCACCGATGTATCCTCCGATGGGCCCCCCACAGTTCTTCCCGAATGAGTACCCTCCTTTTTTAGAGAGAGGGAGGGGGAGGGGGAGAGGGAGACAGAAAACCCAGAAGGTACAATGGGAGGACATCAACCAGCGGGTGACCCGCAGCATGTCACGGGAAGGAGAACCGGGCAGCAGTAGGGAACACAATTATGAATCTGAGCAGTGTAGCCTTGACCCCCATACAAGAGAAGGTACTATCTAAGGGTCTAGGCTTTGTACCTACCAATGCGCTAGACTCGTTTAAACTTAAATGTGAACTAGCTGGGTTCTTTTGGAATGTGCGCCTCAGAGTGTTCTTCGAAGGAACAGAGCCCCCTGAAAAAGATGGTGACACAGGATTAAAAAACAGATCCACTTTTGTGCCTACTTTAGGTCAGCTACCGCCAGAAGTAGGAGTGTTCGAGCAGGCAGTTCTGAGGGATGTCGAACGGTTGGTTATCGATAAGGGTGAGAAACCTTTCTTTAATCTGTCAAAAGTCGAGACAAAAGCCCTGCAAGATCTAAGAGACGACTCTACAATTGTTATTAAGCCTGCCGATAAAGGCGGGGCTATTGTGATTCAGGATAGGCACACTTATAACACCGAGGGGTCGATTCCGATTCGGGCCGGAAATTACTCCGACCGAGCCGGACCCGGAGAGATTTCCGACCAAATCGGACCCGTGCAGTCCGACCGAACGAGTCCGATGCGTCCGTATGTTATCGGACACGAGTCGGATCGGACTCCCATTGAACTCAATGGGAGCCGGTCGTACAACGCGTACGCGGGCTCCCATTGCCTCAATGGGTGCGAGGCGGACAAGGGCGCCCCTACAGCGAGTACGCCGCGAGCGCCCGCGGCGTACACGCACAGGTAGGGGGACCCATGGGTTCCCCCTGTGTGCGCCTCGCACGGGTACGCGTACAGGGGGTCCGACACGGACCCCAAAGTACGGCTCCGACAGCGAGTTCGAGTCGGACGGCGCGAGTCGGTCGGAGCGGTCGAGGTGCGCATCGTACTTACCCGGCCGGAAAACGTCTCCATTGCGCGGTGCGAATCGGGTCCGAGCGAGTCGGTCGGAGCGGTACGATCCGGGTACGAGTCGGTCGGAGCGGTCGGGTCGCCCGGACGAGTCGGTCGGCGACTCGCATCGTACTCGCTCGGCCGGACCCGCAGTACGGTTCGGTCGGGAAACAGGCTTTCGCATGGCTTTTTTCCCGACCGAATGGTATTGGGTGCGCCTCCGACCGAGATCGGAATCGGCCCCATAGTGTCTACGCCTATTGAATGACAGAAGGAACTATTGTATCTTGAATGAGGACCCCACAGAAGAGCTGAGGGCAGAGATTAGTTCCCATGTGGAAGAGGCCCTTAGTAATGGCTGGATCAGCCCAAAGGAGGCGGCGTTTCTTTGTAACCAATGACCCATGGTGCCCTATTTTTACACTTTACCCAAAGTGCACAAACCCACCCGTCCACCACCAGGCCGCCCATTTGTTTCAGGGACCAATTCCATTTTGGAACCCCTTTCCAAATTTTGTGACAGTTATTTACGTCCCTTGGTACAGAAGATGCCAGCATACCTTAAGGATACTCGAGAGGTGCTGAATTTGATTAAGGATCTGGAATTCGATCCAAACAGTGACCTAATGACTGGACTCAATATAGAGTCACTGTACACTAACATCCCCCAACGAGAGACCCTGAGGGTGATGGAAAACATTTTGTTTTCAGAGGAGTGGGAGCAGCAAACTCCTAGGGCGTTTATTCTTTGCCTCTTAGAAATGGCCCTTACAAAGAATTTTTATCAATTTGAGGATCATTTTTATTTACAAATCCATGGAACCTCCATGGGGAGTTCTTGTGCACCCAGCCTTGCCTGTCTCTATGTATCACAATTTGAAGAGGAGAACATCTACTCACCGACCAACCCTTATTTTGACCAAATAAGGGTTTGGCGAAGGCACATAGATGATGTATTCATCATCTGGAGAGGGAGTCAAACTACAGAAGAATCCTTTCTCAGATGGTTGAATCAAAGGAATCCATTCCTGTTCTTCAAGGGCACTATGACTAATGAATCTTTGCCGTTCCTGGATCTGAACATCAGAGCAGACAACAGGAGTCTGGTCAGTAGTGTTTATCACAAGCCTACTGACAGAAATAACCTGTTGTCGTTTAAAAGCTTTCATCCGCGCTCCCTTAGGGAGAACCTTCCGTATGGACAGTTCCTGCGTTTACGCAGGAACTGTTCCACTCTTACGGACTACAAGGAAGAGGCGGACGCATTGAGTGTGAAGCTTAGAAACAGGAATTATCCAGAGCATATCATTCATAGAGCCCAGAAACGAGCTAAAAATTGTAATAGAGAGGCTTTGCTGGAAACATACGACAAAGAACCAGGAGACAGGAGCATCTGTGTCACAACGTACAATACGACATCAAACTGCATGAAGAAAATAGTGCAGAAGAATTAGCGGATTCTCAATTCCAATGGATTAGACCAACCAGTTCCTCTCTTCTCTTTCAAGAAGAGTGCCAGTGTCAAAGATATGATTGTGAACCCACGTCCAAGGACTTCGAACAATCCCACAACTTTACCTGAACAGCAATGGCATTTACCACCAGTCATGGGCCACTATGCGTGTGGCTTCTGTAGAGCCTGTCCGATTTCTTTAAATGGCAAAAATATAGACATCGGATTGAGTCATCCCTGGGAACAGAGGAAACATACGACATGTAACACCAACAATGTCATATACTTACTAAAATGCCCGTGTAACATGCAATATGTGGGAATGACAACCCGCAAGGTAAAAACGCGGATACTAGAACATCTGAGTACCATACGCTGTGGCAAAACTAACACGAAATTGACAGCACACTTTAAAGAGATGGGACATTCTGAACATGACTTACGGTGGACAGTGATCAATAGACCTTTCATTCCACCAAACATCACGGATGTCTCAAATTTTCTGTTGGTGAGAGAGCAGCGTTGGGTGGACAGATTGAAAAGCAGTACAAGATGCCTCAATGATTGTATTCCCTGGTTACAACTATATGGGGTTACGAATAACTAGGGGACCAACAATTTGCCACCTGATGGGGGTGAGATTATTGCCCTTTGGATGTCTCTTTCTAATATTGTCCAGATTAGCGTGATGCTTAATACGACATAAGCTTAGGAGTAATCAAATATAAAGGCATTACATGGCGCAAATTAAGATGGATTCAAAATGCATGATTTTTGTCAAACGTACCGTGATTTTAGTTGCCTTGGCCTCACTTATATCCCAGTAGTACAGGAGTAATGCCGATGGGCGGCCGGATTTGGAACATGGCCGATACTGAATACCCGCATAAGGGAGGGGGTTAGCGGTCTAGCCTCCGTTCCTTAGGTCCTTGGCCCTAGGTACGTGATTGCATACGCAATCAACGATGGACATGTAACACACGTGATCTCCCCTGGGCGGTCCTTAAATACGGGCTCAGCAATGTGTAGTGATCTTCGGTGGACCAGCGTGAGGAAACGGCTACCGGTGGAGCTTTGGCGTAATAAGTGGGACAGCTGGGGGGCTTGCACGATGAGACGTCTGTGGTTTTCCACTATTAAGATTGGGTCACTGTTAACGACATGCGATTGATAGAAGGGGCTTTTTTTATGGCCTCTGAGATTCACTTTACCGGTCACGATCAGCTTATTCTGAGATTCACTTTTTTGGTTACGCGAAGCATATTCTCATTGAGTTCCTTTGGGGGAGTTTAGCCGAAGGCACCCATACCGTAGTGGTTCACACTGCGCGCATATTTATGTTTACAGACAGACCACTTAAACAACTGAAATGCAGATGAGTTGGTTTTATATTTTAATAGAGTGTGACGATAAGCCCACGTTCCCACGAAGGTCCCGGGTTCAAAGATGTACTTTGGAACTCATGTGAGTACTAAATCTTGTTTAACAGGATCAAAAATATACGTGGTCGGGCACAAGATCGTTGTTGGGTTTAGGCTTTGGTAACAACGCATATCACACGGATGATTAGATCAACACTAGAGGTGGTGTGACAGGTCTCAGTTGTCTAGTCCGAAAGTTTTGTGAGTGTTTGGGGTGTTGCACTACAGGGTGTTCACTTTGGTTTTAATGTGTTAGTAATTTGAGTGGCTGAGATGTTACAGACACTGCGTGATAGATTCTAGCAGTGTTACAGAGGCATTAAGGAATGAACTATTAGGAGGAGAGGGTTTCAGAACTTGTTCTATATTAGAATCACGCTTTTGGTTTCTTTTACATAATATGGACATCTCCCTACAATTTTTGGAGAGTGTGTAATTGGAGAATTTCCAATTTTTTATTGATGCGAAAGCCAGAGTGGGGGTAAAGACCAAAAAGACGAGGGATCCATACCCTGACGAAGGCCATTGTGACCCGGACGGGCACGTAATACTGGCCGAAACATGTTGGTTCCTGCAGTAGGGATATAGGGGCATTCATCTCCCCTGAATATCCCGCTTTTGATTTTTTAATCCTACCAAGGGGACACAAGAATAAAGGCAAACTGTGAGTTTCCCCTTAGTTAGTTTTAACCACACTTATCTGCACCTTTAGATCCCTCCTTGAGGGAATATTCTTTCCTGTGTATATATATTTTTTCCTTTTTCATCTTTCACTATTCTCCCTCACCACTTGTTCTCATAAAATAATAACGCGCTCCGTCCAGGGTGTTGGTCTGCACCTGGACATTTGATGCGGCCCTATGATGAAGCATGACACTGCAAAGTGTGTGATGGCAGTATTAAGAAAAGATTTGCCTTCTCCTTTCCTTTTTGCCTCCTTTCTCTAAGTTTTGAGTTATATTACTGTAGGGTTTGACAGTGGACAGACCGGCTCTAGATGCCATTTGTTTTGTGATTTGTAGTCCTTATATATATAAATGCCAAGGTGTATTGAAGAATGAGTGGGTGTATGAGTGTCTGAATGGATGATTTAGTAGGTGCGTGACTGACTGTATAAGTGAGTGATTAAACGTGTCTTACTGAATGCATGGGTTAGTGACTAAACTGTGTGAATGTCTGTATCAGTCTGTTAGTTGTTGTGTAAGCGGCTGCATGGGTTGGTGAGTAGCTACATGAGTGTCTATATGGGTTATTGATTGGTTGTCTGATTATCTGTATGGGTGCCTGAGTGTCTGTGTGGGTGGGTGGAGGGGGTGTGACTCTGTGCATAGATGTGTGAGTGGGTGATTCACTGGGTGTATGTGTCCAAGACTGCATGTGTGAAGGGCTGTATGGGTGGGTGAGTGTGTGTATGGGTGTGTTGGTGAGTGAATGGATATCTCAGTGGTACATGTGTGAGTAACTAAATATGTGAAAGGCAGTATATGTGAGTGTTGGAGTATATAAATGACTATATGTGAGAGAGAGAGTGATTATGAGAGTGGCTATATGGATGAGTGTGTGCTTGTATCAGTGATTATATAAGAGAGTAAGTATGTGTTAGTATCTGTATGAATAAGTGAGGTGGTGTGTGTATAACTGTATAGGTGAGTAAATGGGAGTGTGATTGATTCTTTGCATGACTGACTAGGTGTGTGAGTAACTCTACGGATCAGTGGCAGTGTGTGAGTGTCTGTATAGGTGTATGAGTGCATATGATAATGCTGTATTGATGAGTGACTGCATGTATGAGTGACTGTATTGGTAAATGAGTGGATGTGTGTGTAGACCTAGGAATCAGTGAGTGGGTATGTAGTAACTGGTATTGGTGTGTCCATGGTTTCAAAAATGATAGTCTGTATTTTAGAGTGGGTGTATCAAAGGTTATATTAGGGTATGAGGAGGTGCGTCAGATTATCACGTGGATGATGTCATCAGTGATGTCATTTGAGATGTCATCAGTGATGTCATCAGTGATGTCACTGACCATGTCATGTATGATGCAATATGTGACGTCATCAGCAGTACATTGCGGGGTCGCGAGTTATAGTTAGCTCAACTAACTATAACTGCTGAATTTCTCTGGTTTTGTACAAGTGAAATGTCCAACTAACTATAACGTCCCTGAAACCTGTGGTTTTTTCAGTGAATTTCTATGGTTTTTAAATGCTAATTTCTAACTATAACGTCCCTGAAACCTATGGTTTTTTGAGTGAATTTCAAAGGTTTTTTAAATGCTAATTTCTAATTATAACGTCCCTAAAACCTATGGCTTTTTCAGTAAATTTCAAAGGTTTTTTAAATGATAATTTCTAACTATAACGTCCCTGAAACCTATGGTTTTTTCAGTGAATTTTAAGGTTTTTAAATGCTAATTCCTAACTATAACGCCCCTGAAACCTATGTTTTTTTCAGTGAATTTCAAAGGTTTTTTAAAAGCTAATTTCTAACTATGCCAACAGAGGTAGGACATGTGCAGAAAGAGGAAGAAAAGCGTAGAAAGAAGCAAGAGAAATGCAGAAAGAGGCAACAGAATTCCAGAAAGATGAAGAAAGGTGTAGAAAAAAGCAAGAGATATGCAGGAAGAATCAACAGAGGTGCACAAAGAGGCCTTGTTGCAAAGTCATCCTGTGCCCCCAACATTTTGCTGACTGGTACTGGTGGTAAATGACTCTGACTAACCGGAGCCAGTGCTATGCTGAAAGACACTTAGAATACAGTGAAAACACCTACATACACTAGGGTACACTATGGGTTGGGGTACCCCTGTGATTGGCATGACCTCCCCTGTAAGGCCCTAGTACATAATAGGGCAGGGGGATTAAAACTACCTATAAGTCCCTAGCATATAATAGGGCATGGCAGTTTAGAGGCCAGCAGCCCTTTTCTGCACTTGCATGTGTGCATTGCTGAGCATGAGGTCAGCTTAAAAGTAGCCCTGTGTGTGCAGAAAGAGGCAAGAGAAGTGCAGAAAGAAGCAACAGAGGTGCCGAAAGAGGCAAGAGAGGTGCAGAAAGAAGCAAGTGAAGTGCAGAAAGAGGCAACAGAGGTGCAGAAAGACGCAAGAGAGGTGCCGAAACAAGCAAAAGAAGTGCAGAAAGAGGCAAGAGAATTGCTGAAAGAAGCAACAGAGGTGTAGAAAGAAGCAAGAGAAGTGCAGAAAGAGACACATGAGGTGCAGAAGGAAGCAAGAGCAGTGCAGAAAGAACCAACAGAGGTGCAAAAAGAGGCAACAGGGGTGCAGAAAGATGTAGGAGAGGTGCACAAAGAGGCAAGAGAGGTACAGAAAGAGGCAGAAGGGGTGCAGAAAGAAGGAAGAGAAGTGCAGAAAGAGGCAAGAGAATTGCTGAAAGAAGCAACAGAGGTGTAGAAAGAAGCAAGAAAAGTGCAGAAAGAGGCAAGTGAGGTGCAGGAAAGAAGCAAGAGCAGTGCAGAAAGAACCAACAGAGGTGCAAAAAGAGGCAAGAGGGTGCAGAAAGAGGTAGGAGAGCTGCACAAAGAGGCAAGAGAGGTACAGAAAGAGGCAGGAGGGGTGCAGAAAGAAGGAAGAGAAGTGCAGAAAGAGGCAATAGAATTGCTGAAAGAAGCAACAGAGGTGTAGAAAGAAGCAAGAGAAGTGCAGAAAGAGGCAAGTGAAGTGCAGAAAGAAGCAAGAGCAGTGCAGAAAGAACCAACAGAGGTGCAAAAAGAGGCAAGAGGGTGCAGAAAGAGGTAGGAGAGGTGCACAAAGAGGCAAGAGAGGTACATAAAGAGGCAGGAGGACTGCAGAAAGAAGGAAGAGAAGTGCAGAAAGAGGCAATAGAATTGCTGAAAGAAGCAACAGAGGTGTAGAAAGAAGCAAGAGAAGTGCAGAAAGAGGCAAGGGAGGTGCAGAAAGAAGCAGGAGCAGTGCAGAAAGAACCAACAGAGGTACAAAAAGAGGCAAGATGGGTGCAGAAAAAGGTAGGAGGGGTGCACAATGAGGCAAGAGAGGTACAGAAAGAGGCAGAAGGGGTGTAGAAAGAAGGTGAAGGGTGCAGAAAGAGCAAGAGAAGTACAGAAAAAGGCAACAGAGGTACAGTTAGAGGCAAGAGAGGTGCAGAAACAGGCAGGACAGGTGTAGAAAGGGGGAACAGGGGTGCAGAAAGAGGCAAGAGAGGTGCAGAAAGAGAAAAGAGGGGTGCAGAAAGAGGCAAGAGATCTGCAGAAAAAAGCAACAGAGGTGCTGAAGGAGGCAAGTGAGGTGCAGAAAGAGGCAAGAGATCTGCAGTAAAAAGCAACAGAGGTGCTGAAAGAGGCAAGAGGGGTGCAGAAAGAGGCAAGAGAAGCGCAGAAAGAGATAACAGAGGTACAGAAAGAGGCAAGAGAGGTGCAGAAACAGGCAGGAAAGTTGCAGAAAGAGGGAACAGGGGTGCAGAAAGAGGCAAGAGAGGTGCAGAAAGAGGCAAGAGATCTGCAGAAAAAAATAACAGAGGTGCTGAAGGAGGCAAGTGAGGTGCAGAAAGAGGCAAGAGATCTGCAGTAAAAAGCAACAGAGGTGCTGAAAGAGGCAAGTGAGGTACAGAAAGAAGCAAGAGAGGTGCAGAAATAAGGAAGAGAAGTGCAGAAATAAGCAACAGAGGTGCTGAAAGAGGTGCGAAGGGTGCAGAAAGAGCAAGAGAAGTGCAGAAAGAGGCAACAGAGGTACAGAACGAGGCAAGAGAGGTGCAGAAACAGGCAGGAAAGGTGCAGAAAGAGGGAACAGGGGTGCAGAAAGAGGCAAGAGAGGTGCAGAAAGAGAAAAGAGGGTTGCAGAAAGAGGCAAGAGATCTGGAGAAAAAAGCAATAGCGGTGCTGAAAGAGGCATGTGAGGTGCAGAACGAAGCAAGAGAGGTGCAGAAAGAGGCAATAGAAGTGCAGAAAGAAGCAACAGAGGTGTAGAAAGAGGCAAGAGGGGTACAGAAAGAGGAGAGAGAAGTGCAGAAAGAAGCAAAAGAGGTGCTCAAAGAGGCAAGAGGGATGCAGAAAGAGACAAGAGCAGTGCAGAAAGAACCAAGAGAAGTGCAGAAAGAAGCAACAGAGGTGCAGAGGGAGGCACGAGGGCTGCAGAAGAAGGAAGAGAAGTGCAGAAAGAAGCAACAGAGGTGCTGAAAGAGGCACGAAGGGTGCAGAAAGAGGCAAGAGAAGTGCAGAAAGAAGCAGCATAGGTACAAAAAGAGGCAAGAGTGGTGCAGAAAGAGGGAAGAGAGGTGTAGAAAGAGGCAAGAGAGTTGCACAAAGAGGGGTGCAGAAAGAGGCAAGAGGGGTGCAGAAAGAAGCAAGTGAGGTGCAGAAAGAGGCAAGAGAGGTGCAGAAAGAGACAAGAGAGGTGCAGAAACAGGCAAGAGAGGTGCAGAAAGAGGCAAGAGAATTGCTGAAAGAAGCAACAGAGGTGTAGAAAGAAGCAAGAAAAGTGCAGAAAGAGGCAAGTGAGATGCAGAAACAGGCAAGAAAGGTACAGAAAGAGGGAAGACGAGTGCAGAAAGAGACAACAGGGGTGCAGAAAGAAGCAAGACAGGTGCAGAAAGAAGCATGGAAAGTGCAGAATGAAGCAACAGAGGTGCAGAAGGAGGCAAGAGAACTGCAGAAAGAGGCAAGAGAGTTGCAGAAACAGGCAAAAGAGGTACAGAAAGAGGTAACAGAGGTGCAGACAGAGGCAAGAGAGGTGCAGAAATTTGCAAGAGAGGTGCAGAAAGAAGCAAGAGCAGTGCAAAAGAACCAACAGAGTTGCAAAAAGAGGCAAGTGCGGTGCAGAAGGAGGCAAGAGAACTGCATAAAGAGGCAAGAGAGTTGCAGAAACAGGCAAAAGGGGTGCAGAAAGAGGGAACAGGTGGGCAGACTGAGGCAAAAGAGGTACAGAAAGAGGGAAGAGGGGTGCAGAAAAAGGCAATAGGGATGCAGAAATTTGGAACAGAGGTGCAGGAAGAGGCAAGAGGGGTACAGAAAGAGGCGAGTGAAGTGCAGAACGAAGCAAAAGCGGTGCAGATAGAACCAACAGAGGTGGAAAAGGAGGCAAGAGGGGTGCAGAAAGGGGTAGGAGAGGTACAGAAAGAGGCAAGTGGGATACAGAAAGAGGCAGGAGGGGTGCAGAAAGAGGAAGAGAACTGCAGAAAGAAGCAACAGAGGTGCTGAAAGAGGCCCGAAGGGTACAGAAAGAGACAAGACAGGTGAAGAAAGAAGGAACAGAGGTACAGAAAGAGGGAAGAGTGGTGCAGAAAGAGGGAAGAGAGGTATAGAAAGAGGCAAGAGAGTTGCACAAAGAGGGAAGAGGGGTACAGAAACAGGCAAAAGGAGTGCAGAAAGAAGCAAGTGGGGTGCAGAAGGAGGCAAGGGAGGTGCAGAAAGAAGCAAGAGAGTTACAGAAAGAGGCAAGTGAAGTGCAGAAGGAGGCAAGAGAACTGCAGAAAGAAGCAAGAGAGGTGCAGAAAGTGGCAAGTGAGGTGCAGAAAGAAACAAAAGAAATGCAGAAAGAAGGAACAAAAGTGCAGAAAGAGGGAAGAGAGGTGGAGAGAGAGGCAAGAGGGGTGAAGAAAGAAGCAAGACAGGTGCAGAAAGAGGCAAGAGAGGTGCAGAAAGAGGCAAGAGAGTTACAGAAAGAGGCAAGTGAAGTGTAGAAGGAGGTAAGAGAACTACAGAAAGAGGCAAGAGAGGGGCAGAAAGTGGCAAGTGAGGTTCAGAAAGAAACAAAAGAAGTGCAGAAAGAAGTAACAAAAGTGCAGAAAGAGGGAAGAGAGGTGGAGAGAGAGGCAAGAGGGGTGAAGAAAGAAGCAAGACAGGTGCAGAAAGAAACAAAAGAAGTGCAGAAAGAAGGAACAGAGGTGTGGAAAGAGGCAAAAGGGGTGCAGAAAGACATAAGAGGGGTACAGAAAAAGGCAGGAGAGGTGCAGAAAGAGGGAAGAAGGGTGCAGAAAGAGGCAAGAGGGGTTCAGAAAGAAGCAAATGAGGTGCAGAAAGAGGCAACAGAGGTGCAGAAAGAGGCAAAAGAGGTGCAGAAAATAGAAGAGATTAGCAGTAAGAGGCAAGAGAAGTGCAGAAAAAGAAAGAAATGTGCAGAAAGAAGCAACAGAAATGCAGAAAGAGGCAAGAGAGGCACAGAAGGAAGCAAGAGTGGCTTGCACACCATTAGTACCAATTTAACACCCACATTTAGCAATAAGTAACAGGTGACCATTCTAGGTTTGCAAAGGGCCTTCCACCATGCTGTAACACTTGTTGCTGCATTTTTGGTAACGTTTGAGCCGTTTGAGCTAGAAACAAGGCTTTTTTGTTCAAATCTGCAGATGATGAATTACGTGGCTAATGCGGAAAAAGTATAATTGTGCGAAAGTCGGTGCAGCCAAACAGTCGCATAATTCCAGTGGCCCTGCTCATACCTCTGACTAGGTCCACAAGTGCTCCTCAGTGATTCCTTCTTTTTTTTCTCACTGAGTTCATAGTTGAGCTTCTATGAAAACGAGGAAGACTAAACCTGAGGTTACCACTCCACAACACAGACTACCATACCACATAATTACTCTCCATAACACATAATCCCACTCTACATAATTCCTATAAAATAAATACCACATGCTTTCTATCCACATAATTTCACTGCACAACTTACCACATAATTCCACTACACACAACGTACATCCACCCCACTCCAAAAAACATTAGTAAAAAACTTTCTACATTTACAACGCCAATAGCTCTAACTCTCGCAAATGCGAAACCTATTACATTGCAAACACTTCTTTAACTAGTAGTCGCGTTTGCAGAGTGGTGGAGAAAGGGTGCTGGGCCTCTGACCAGCGCTCAGGAATTCCGCTGCGTAGGACTTACAGGAGGTACCAGGAGGGCTTCTTGGCCCCCAAAGTCCCTCAGGAGTAAATTGGACTTCATCCCCCATCCCGTAGTCTGCCAGGAGGTGCATTTGCAGAGTGGTGGAGAAAGGGGGGCATGGCCTCTGAAGATGTCTTAGCAATCCCACTGTGTGGGACTTACTGGAGGTAACAAGAGGGGTAGTTGGCCCCCAAGGACATCCTTGGGGGCCAACTACCCCTCCTATTATCTCCAGTAAGTCCCACACAGCAGGATTGCTAAGTTCTCATAGCATGCCACGCCCCCTTTGCCCACCACTCTGCAAACGCGCTCCCTGGCATGCTCTTGGATGGGGATTGAAGTCTCCTTCGCTGCTGGGGGTCCTTAGGGGCCAACTAGCCTACCTCTTACCTCCAGTAAGCCCCACACAGTGGGATTGCTGAGAGGTGGACACAGGCCATGCCCCCTTTCTCCACCACTCTGCAAACGCGCCTCCTGGCGTGCTCTTGGTTGGGGGATGAAGTCCCCTTTCCTCCTGAGGGTCCCTGGGGGCCAACTAGCCCTCCTGTTACCTCCAGTAAGCCCCAAACAGCTGGATTGCTGAGAGTGCTCAAAGGCCACGCCCCCTTCTTGCACCACTCTGCAAACGCGACTCCTGACGCACTGCTGCTCGGGGGATGAAGTCCACTTTAGTCCTGAGGTCCTTAGGCTGACATGCAGCTCCCCTTGCCCAAAAGCAATTCTGCTTTTCTTCGTTGAAGCGAGAGCAGGTTTCCTGCTCTCGCTTCAATGAAACAAAGCAGTGTTTGCTATGGCAGGGCGGGAGCCGTGCTCCCGCCCTGCCATAGCAAACAGCAATGTCCCATTGCAGGAGCTGGCCCTGGGGGGTAGCGGTCCCCAGGGCCAAGGAGGGCTCCAGGAGGGGGCCACGCGGCCCCCTCCCAACTCTTTAAAGCCCCGTGGAGGTGGTGGTCCCCGGGGTCCGCACTGGACCCCCGCACTTCATTTATGTATGCCCTGGGGAGGTGGTGGTCCCTGGGGCGTGTGGGGGGCAGGAGCCCCCCACGCATTGTTTTATAAATAAGCCCCAGGGTGGTGGTGGTCACCGGGGCCCCCGCTACATAATTGGGCATTGCCCCCGGGACCTGGCCCACCCGGGGGCTTAAGGAAAACGAAGCGCGGGAGCCCGCGCTTCATTTCTTTTTTTTTTTTGGTCCTGATTCGCGCACCCAGCGTGAATTCGGCTGGCTTTTTTTTTTTTAAATGCTTTTTTGGGCCCTGGGGTTCCTTTTGGGACCCCGGGTGTTTTTACCCTGCCCCCTTTTCTGGCTTTCATCTTTTTTTCTACTGATTTCTTGTGACTCAGTTACCGAGTCACAAGATGGCTGCCAACACTTCCTGGTTTGGAGTGTTGGCAGCCAATCAGAATGAAGCACGTGCTCAGGAGCATTCGCAACTCCTCGGTGCTCAGATATCGATATTTTTATTTTTTTAATTTCTCAGGAACTACTGAACGGATTTACACCATTTATAAAAAAAGGTCGCTTCTGAACCAAGAGCTACCTTTTTGCCAAATTTGGTGTAATTCCGTTCACCAGTTTGGGCTGTAGCCTGTTCCAAAATTCCTATGGAAATTAACATGGGGAAAACGCGTTTTGGGACCCCCTTTTTTCTCGGCCCCCGCTTGACGAATCACCCCCAAACTTTTAAGACAGGAGCTGACCAGAGCTGGTCATTAGTTTTGAAAATTTCACGAAGATTCGTCAAACGGCGCCAAAGATATTGGCAAAAAAAAAATGCTTTTTGAATAGAAACAAGGTCCTAACTATAACTACCTACTGGAGACCGCAGTGGGTCCGCAGCGGATTAAGGGATCGAAACAACAGGATAGACAATAAATATAAAAGTACAAAAAACAAGGCAATTTGTATAAACACATAACACGATGGAGGCGCGAAAAGCCAAAAGGGCAGATAAAATCTCTACAATGTTTAAAATAGACAGCAACACGCTATCGGAAACAATGAAAAACAAAAGCGTGCAACGTGAACAAGATTCGTCGCTCAAACAGATATTTCTACAGCTAGAGCGCAAATATAAAAGAGAAGTTAACAAAAGTTGGGAAGTGATTGCGTTACAAAAGTATCTGGAAATCGACAGAGTGCCTAGAGGATTAAGGATTTTTACTATGCCGACTCACCCTGACACACGCACGGAAATGTTGGAAGAATGGGGCATGAACAACATGGAATGCTCTAAAAACATGATGAAAATTTTAATTAAGTATGCCAACATCGACTTAGAGGAAGTACATACATTAATCAAGGAATTGGAAAACAAAATACTACAGGAAAACAAAGAGGAAGCTTCCAAATTAAGAAAGGACATGGAAAAACGTTTAGAAAAATATGAAGAGGAAATTCAAGAACGTAAACAGAGAAAATTCATAAGAGACGAAATAGATTACAGGCAAGGAAGGATCCTGACCTTTGCGCGAAGATTTGATGCATTAAAACAAAACTATGGAAAAGATCTATCTAAACCAATGGGAGACACAACAAGTGAATCGGATATAAGCGAAAATGAAGCAGCCAGTAACACCAATTCTTCTAAAGGGATCACTTTTTTAGAGGAAATGAGGCTGATGCATCTAGATCAAACACTGGCAAGGGGTCGGGACAAAGGGAGAGGCAGAGGACGTGGAAGGGGAGATTCAAAATCTTCCGCAGCACTAGAAAAACCAGACGATCCAAGCACAAGAAAACAGTACCCCCTCCGGAATCTGACACGAAGGAAATAAGTGAAGAAAATCTTATTATGAATCTCTCAAATTATATACTTTCTGAAGAAGAACATCAACTGCTAAATAAAGGGTTATCTTCTGTCCTGAGCAACATTTTGATTATACTGATACGAAAATCGATATCTACAAATACGTACGGAAGCTCAAACTAACTAAAACGTATGCAAACAGCCCTGCAAAAATGGAGAAAGAAATATCTATAGACAAACAAAAGGAAAAGTCAATGTTAACCATTGACCAAATTCCAGACTTAAAAAATCTATTCGACCTAATGTACAATCTTGACGAAGAAAAAACTACGTAAAGCCAAGTATTACAAGAAATGGGCCTAGAGACAACCAAACATACATCTAGTGGTTTGAAAAGCAAATCAAGAAATTGTCCACAACTATCTCCTGGCAACAAAATCGATTTATTCTCGGAAGCAGTCATGAAAGAACATGACAGCCTAGAAAGAATGCACAACAAAAACAAAAAAGAGAATCTATCAAAAGAAGAACATGCAGCCCTAAAACCATTAATGGAGAACAACCAAATAATAATCAAGCCCGCCGATAAGGGCGGCAACATAGTTGTACAAAATAAAGCTGATTATATAAAGGAAGCGAGGAGACAGTTAGATGATCCCACAAAATACAAGAAATTGGCCTGCAATCCGATTAATAAAATGACCATGGAACTTCAAACGAACCTAAATGTGTGGCGTACCTCAGGTTTAATCAATGACAATGAGTTTCAATTTCTCCTCAAAGAACATCCAACTATACCAACAATATATTTCCTTCCCAAAATTCATAAGATTCTGTGTGATCCACCTGGAAGGCCGATTGTTTCCTCTTGCGTATCCCTCTATGAAAATATTTCAATATATGTAGACCATTATTTAGCACCAATGGTACATAACCTCAGTTCATATATTCAAGACACAGGCGATTTCTTACGCATTTTGGTCAATACCACTTGGAATTCCAGCTATTTCATGGCTACAATCGATGTATCATTATATACATCAATAGAACATAGGATTGTACTACAGGCATGTGCGTATTTTTTGAAACAATGGAATATCACCGAATTGCAACATTCAGCCATGCTTCTTTCCATGATCGAATTATATTTAAACAATAACGTCTTCTTGTTCAACCATGAATTATACCATCAGCAGTGCAGAACTGCCATGGGCATTTCATTTTCACCGAATTATGCCAATTTAACGATGGGCTGGTGGGAAAAGGAGATCGCATGGGGATGGAGAATCAGCAGGCATTGGACAAAATCGTACTGTGGGTGCGATATATTGACGATTTATTCCTAATCTGGAATGGCAAAAAGACTGAGTTCATGGAATATTTCGACATATTGAATCAAAATGACATAGGCCTGTCCTTTACGTGCTCAATAAGCCGCACAAAAGTCAACTTTCTAGACACAACTGCATACATCGAACAAGGCCAAATACACACTACTCTTTTTAGGAAGAAAACAGCGACCAACAGTATCTTACATGGTACGAGCTTTCATCCGAAGCCACTGCTCAAAAGTATTCCGTATGGAGAATTTGTGAGAATACGAAGAAATTGCTCCCAAGATACTGATGCCAAAAGCAAAATACTAGAAAGTGCACAGAGGTTACAAAGAAGAGGATACAGGCCAAGAGATATAAAGCAAAGCATACAACAAGTTGAACTGAAAACACGTACTGAAATACTTATTCCAAGAACAACAAAAGAAAGAGAGAACAAAAGTCAAACTTCCGGAATTGCCAAACAAGCGACACCAAGATTGATTCTCACGTATAGCAAAGAAAGTTCAAAAATTACATGGATCATTCAGAAGTATTGGCATCTATTAACACAAGATCAAGACATTGGACCAATCATGGGTACACGACCACAAGTAACGTATAGGAAGGTACCATCCCTACAGGGCAAAATAGTCCAGAGCCATTTTCAAGACAAACCCAAAGCAAATTGGTTGGAAGAACAACAGCTAAGCTTTAAAAAATGCAACAACTGCAAAGCCTGTAAAATTGGGAACAACATGAAGGAGATTAAAGACACAGAGGGCAGGACTATCAAAATCAACCATAGAATTACCTGTACAACGCAATTTGTGGTTTATGTCATCCAATGTGTATGTGGACTCAAATACATCGGCAGTACCATCTACATGCTAAAAAAACGAATATTGGAGCACATCCGTGCCGTCAAAAATAAGGATTTAAACTATGCAACAGCAAGACATATGGCCACATGCCAAAGTAACGATTGGAGACAAATGCAATTCTTTGGGTTAGACACCATCCCACAAAGTGAAAGAGCTGGCGATAGACTGAAAAAACTCAGACGACTGGAATAACGTTATATTATTAGATTACGTACCAAGACCCCTAAAGGGCTTAATAATGACAAGGAACTTTTTGTCCATTTATGAACAGACAAATCGCAGACACACTATGTATTAAGCAACAACCTCTGTGTAGAGCAAAAATTTAGTAAAAAATACCAACTAATAGAAGAATGACAAAACAATTCATCATAGTAAAAAGATTATGGTCAAGAATCAATTATGTCTCTATGGAAAGATCCTAATGCCAGCGTTACATATTACCTAATATGTCATGCCAAAAATACTTAGGGCTACTATCAGCGTTTATGTATGAAGGATTATAGAGAACGTCACTATCCTGGTAAGAAGATACTATATCATATAAATGGATGATAACTTATACAGAAAATCCAAGGACAAGTGATAAAACATCTCAAGAGAGAATCTGGCATTTTGATAACACAAAAAAAAAAAGAGACTACGAACTATCGACAATGATGAAAGTAAAAAGTACAAATATGGCTGACAAACATATAAAAACTACAAACTGAATTTTGAACTGTATAGTAATTACTCCTGTTTGGTTTTCGATCCCATGGATATAATTTAGTCTGTCTTTTAAAGGAAGGACATTGGAAATTGTTAAAAACTACATCTCCCAGAAAGCCAGGGTTTGGTTAAAATGGGGAGTGGTATAAATTGATGTGAGTAGTAATGTCCGCCAACCGTGAGCAAGGCCCTACGTGGCTGAAACGCGTCGGTGAGACAGACTGGCTCTGTTTGTAAAATAAAAATACCTGAAGAACAGGAATCTTGAGTGCGGCGTATCTTGTTTAAAAAATTATTCAAGTCAAACGCTCGGCTTTCCTTCGCCTGCACCCACTGCCGAGTGCTCCGACGATTGAGCCTCATTGTTTGGAATATATATATATATATATATATATATATATATATATATATATATATATATATATATATATATATATATATATATACAAAAAGAGTTGCCTCTAGGTGGGATGCACTCCCAGGTGGAAATTACGCCAAAGCAAGGGCACACGCCATGAACAAAGTCCTTTTCTGGTTTCCTGCCAGACGCGTTTCGGGCCAACGCCCTCTTCAGTGGCAGACCATGTGACGTGATGGCGTGCGACAACCACCAGTAAATCCCCGTAATAATTATGCTCAGGTGAACCACCTGAAGCAATGCTTCCTGGAACTGGTGGTTCAGTAAAACCCAAGTGGGTCGCCGCTGGCACTCACATTCAAAAATGTCTTAAAAGGATTGCCGATGTTCGCGCCGGCACCCCTGCATATAACAGGCACCTCCTGTTCCACAGTTAGCTGCCCCAATAAAGCAGCCGGCGCGAACATCGGCAATCCTTTTATAGACATTTTTGAATGTTAATGCTGGCGGCGACCCACTTGGGTTTTACTGCACCACCAGTCCCAGGAAGCATTGCTTCAGGTGGTTCACCTGAGCATAATTATTACGGGGATTTACTGGTGGTTGCCGCACGCCGGCACGTCACATGGTCTGCCACTGAAGAGGGCGTTGGCCCGAGGCGCGTCTGGCAGGAAACCAGAAAAGGACTTTGTTCATGGCGTGTGCCCTTGCTTTGGCGTAATTTCTACCTGGGAGTGCATCCCACCTAGAGGCAACTCTTTTTGTATTTTGTACAGCGGCCTGCCTGGTCGCGGGATTGCAAAACCGCGAAACACTTGCGGGTCCGCGGCTGCTTTATTGGGGCAGCTAACTGTGGAACAGGAGGTGCCTGTTATATGCAGGGGTGCCGGCGCGAACATCGTCAATCCTTTTAAAGACATTTTTGAATGTGAGTGCCGACGGCGACCCACTTGGGTTTTACTGAACCACCAGTCCCAGGAAGCCTTGCTTCAGGTGGTTAACCTGAGCATAATTATTACGGGGATTTACTGGTGGTTGCCGCACGCCGGCACATCACATGGTCTGCCACTGAAGAGGGCGTTGGCCCGAGGCGCGTCTGGCAAGAAACCAGAAAAGGACTTTGTTCATGGCGTGTGCCCTTGCTTTGGCGTTATTTCCACCTGGGAGTGCATCCCACCTAGAGGCAACTCTTTTTGTATTATATATATATATATATATATATTATCTACTGGCGGTCGCCAGTAGATAGTTATAGTTAAAACCTATTATCCATAGGAAATCCGCGACATTCTATTTGAAATAACGTTGGCGCCGGTTGACGAATCTTCGCGAAAGTTTCCAACTTGTTGGGGCGCTTCGGTCCGCTCCTATCCTGAAAGTCTCGGGGTGATACTTCAAGCGGGGGCCAAGAAAAAGGGGTGGTCCCAAAACGCGTTTTCCCCATTCATTTTTCCATAGGAACCTTTAGTCGAAGCTACAGCCCGAACTGCTGAACGGAATTACACCAAATTTGGCAAAGAGGTAGCCCTTGGTTCAGTGTCGTGCCTTTTGCTTAAATGGTGTAAATCCGTTCAGTAGTTCCTGAGAAAATCAAAAGTAAAGTCACATATATATCTGGGCGGAGCCTAACCACACATGTCATCGTGAGATCTGATTGGCTGTCAGCACTTCATCCTGGAATTGCTGGCAGCCATCTTGGGACCAATATAAATGATAGTACCTCATTGAAATGCATTGTAGTGAATAGAAGATTTTGAGGGTCACCAAAAGGAGAACTATAAAGGGTGATAACAGGCTTTAGTTACATTAGAATTTATTTGTTGATGGTACCATACTAATTTTAGGAATTGTGGTGTATTCTAAGGTGATTTTACCATGTGAAAAACCTTCTGCTGGGATATCATGAATCATGTTTGAGAGAACACTATTTTCTCATGCTTGTCCCATGGAGGTTTGAAAGGTGCTCCAGAAGCTAAAATGAGAGCATATTTTCTGTAAATTCACATTATCTTTCTCACTCATGTGAGAATGAAGTCTGACATTCTCAGTAAAACATGTACATCCAACAAGGGCAGAGACTGTCAGTTGATTCCTTTGTGTTCTACTGCAGCTTCCCAGAGTGTTCTAAAGAACAACTAGAGTGCTAACAGCCTTACTTATGACAAAAGTATGGCACACCTGAAGCCATCTTGATTGGAATAAACTGGTAACACTTAAACAATTTAATTTAAAAAGGAACAAAATGATGGGGTTCATTTTGTCATAGAAATTATGGTTAGTGCTGTAGAAAGAAAAATTAGGACATGTTTCAAGTGTGATCTCAAATATCTTCCTGTTATATTTCAACAGGAGCAGCCTGCCAGTTGATGCCTTTGTGTTCTACTGCAGCTTCCCAGAGTGTTCTAAAGAACAACTAGAGCGCTAACAGCCTTACTTATGACAAAAGTATGGCACACCTGAAGCCATCTTGATTGGAATAAACCGGTAACACTTAAAACATTTAATTTAAAAAGGAACAAAATGAGGGGTTCTTTTTGAAATAGAAATTATGGTTAGTGCTGCAGAAAGAAAAATTAGGGCATGTTTTAAGTGAGATCTCAAATCCTCTTCTATTTCATTAGAAAATTCTGACATGCAGACTGAAACAATCACTTTCAATACCAGCAGCAGACTACCAGTTAACTCCCTGGTGAGCAGTAGCTTTACTCCAGTGATCTAATGAGCAACTAGAGTGCTAACATTCTGAATTTATGGCAGATGTGAGACACATCTGAATGCCTTCTTGATGGAATCAAAGTAAAAAACTGAAAGCATTTCCTACTGAGGAGACTGCAGTAAATGAAGAAATTAGGAAACTTCATAACAAAGAAGTCTTCCAAGATGGCCACCAGTGAAAAAAGAGCCCAAATGTAGCACAAATATTACCCAGATGTAGCCCACATATAGCCCAATGACAAAAGTGTGCAAAACACTTTTTATTTTTAGTTTTTTTGCAGTTTTATGTAGTGCAGACGGGTCAGGTATTGGAGCATTGCATCTTAAAACATGACCCCCTACACTACAAAAACACCACTGCACTACCTTAAACCCTAAAACACTACCCCCAGCACGACCCCTACACTACACAAGCACCACTGCACTATCCTAAACCCTAAAACACTACCCCCAGCACGACTCCCTACACTACCCAAACACCACTGCACTAACCTAAAACCTAAAACACTACCACCAGCACGACCCCCTACACTACCCAAACACCACTGCACTACCCTAAAACATGACCCCCTACACTACACAAACACCACTGCACTACCCTAAACCCTAAAACACTACCCCCAGCACGACCCCCTACACTACCCAAACACCAATGCACTACCCTAAAACATGACCCCCTACACTACACAAACACCACTGCACTACCCTAAACCCTAAAACACTACCCCCAGCACGACCCCCTACACTACACAAGCACCACTGCACTACCCTAAACCCTAAAACACTAACCCCAGCACGACCCCCTACACTGCCCGAACACCACTGCACTGACCTAAACCCTGAAACACCAGCCCCTGCATGACCCCCTACACTGCCCGAACACCACTGCACTGCCCTAAACCCTGAAACACCACCCCTAGCACGACCCCCTACACTGCCCGAACACCACTGCACTGCCCTAAACCCTGAAACACCACCCCCTTCACGACCCCCTACACTGCCCGAACACCACTGCACTGCCCTAAACCCTGAAACACCACCCCCAGCATGACCCCCTACACTGCCCGAACACAACTGCACTGCCCTAAACCCTGAAACACTACCCCCAGCAAGACCCCTACACTGCCCAAACACCACTGACCTAAACCCTGAAACACCACCCCCAGCACGACCCCTACACTGCCCGAACACCACTGCACTGCCCTAAACCCTGAAACACTACCCCCAGCATGACCCCCTACACTGCCCGAACACCACTGCTCTGCCGAAAACCCTGAAACACCAGCCCCAGCACGACCCCCTACACTGCCGAACACCACTGCACTGCCCTAAACCTTGAAACACCAGCCCCTGCACGACCCCCTACACTGCCCGAACACCACTGCACTACCCTAAACCCTGAAACATCACCCCCAGCACGACCCCCTACACTGCCCGAGCACCACTGCACTGCCCTAAACCCTGAAACACCAGCCCCAGCACGACCCCCTACACTGCCCGAACACCACTGCACTGCCCTAAACCCTGAAACACCACCCCTTCACGACCCCCTACACTGCCCGAACACCACTGCACTGCCCTAAACCCTGAAACACCACCCCCAGCATGACCCCCTACACTGCCCGAACACCACTGCACTGCCCTAAACCCTGAAACATCACCCCCAGCAAGACCCCCTACACTGCCCGAACACCACTGACCTAAACCCTGAAACACCACCCCCAGCACGACCCCCTACACTGCCCGAACACCACTGCACTGCCCTAAACCCTGAAACACTACCCCCAGCATGACCCCCTACACTGCCCGAACACCACTGCTCTGCCGAAAACCCTGAAACACCAGCCCCAGCACGACCCCCTACACTGCCCGAACACCACTGCACTGCCCTAAACCTTGAAACACCAGCCCCTGCACGACCCCCTACACTGCCCGAATACCACTGCACTACCCTAAACCCTGAAACATCACCCCCAGCACGACCCCCTACACTGCCTGAGCACCACTGCACTGCCCTAAACCCTGAAACACCAGCCCCAGCACGACCCCCTACACTGCCTGAGCACCACTGCACTGCCCTAAACCCTGAAACACCAGCCCCAGCACGACAACCTACACTGCCCGAACACCACTGCACTGCCCTAAACCCTGAAACACCAGCCCCAGCACGACCCCTACACTGCACGAACACCACTGCACTGCCCTAAACCGTGAAACACCAGCCTCAGCACGACCCCCTACACTGCCCGAACACCACTGCACTGCCCTAAACCTTGAAACACCAGCCCCTGCACGACCCCCTACACTGCCCGAACACCACTGCACTACCCTAAACCCTGAAGCATCACCTCCAGCATGACCCCCTGCACTGCCCGAGCACCACTGCACTGCCCTAAACCCTGAAACACCAGCCCCAGCACGACCCCCTACACTGCCTGAGCACCACTGCACTGCCCTAAACCCTGAAACACCAGCCCCAGCACGACCGCCTACACTGCCCGAACACCACTGCACTGCCCTAAACCCTGAAACACCAGCCCCAGCACGACCCCCTACACTGCACGAACACCACTGCACTGCCCTAAACCGTGAAACACCAGCCTCAGCACGACCCCCTACACTGCCTGAACACCACTGCAGTGCCCTGAACCCTGAAACACCAGCCCCAGCACAACACCCTACACTGCCCGAACACCACTGCACTGCCCTAAACCCTGAAACACCACCCTGTGCATGACCCCTACACTGCCCGAACACCACTGCACTGCCCTAAACCCTGAAACACCACCCCCAGCGCGACCCCCTACACTGCCCGAACACCACTGCACTGCCCTAAACCCTGAAACACCACCCCCTGCACAACCCCCT
>CAWUFW010025882.1:0-39273 GCA_963921515.1 Calotriton arnoldi | reverse complement strand
TGGCAAACATGTACACCACCAATGACATGGAAGCCCTGCTGGACGGCATCGCATACCTAACAACCTGTAAATTCGTCGGACCACAACGCAGGTTCCCCGATTGACCTATGATGTCCAACCCCGCACCCATGCTTAGCTTCCGCACGGACTGGCCAGTCACCACCACAACAGCCATACCAAACGACCGGCAACTGTAACCACACCATCAACGACATCGCCATGACATCGGATATGACCGGGACATGCACACTGTTCCCCATCACATCCAGGAACACCGCATGCATCGTGGGAGGCAGTGGCAAGGGGTCTGTGTATCGCACCCACATGGACGGAACTGCACGAACAACCAGGACACGACATGGATCCAGCGCCCATGGACACACACACCGCTCAGTGGACATGAATAGGTCGCCTGGAGTCTGTGGGTGCTGCACCCCTCCCACCCCCGCCCCGGGAATCCCATACCAGGACCTTTGCATGGACGACAAGTGCATACAACAACAACACGACCCCAGTGACTGTGACATGTCCAGTAACCACCACAGTGCAACAACAAGTGGCACGCCGCTGCATGCACGCAAGCACATGCCCTGATGTCATCTCACATGCACGCGTGCATGAGGAACAACCGCAGCAAACCTGTCACATGGAACTGAGATGGACTGTGCCCATGATGCCAAGCGGTCTGGTAGGCTACATGTATACCGTCTGTGTCAAAGTCCGCAGCTCCGCAGCTATACGTAAATGTACATTAGCACAGCCTTGGCCAAGCAGATGTAACTCTGAAGCCCACATCCCACATGCAACAGCCAATCACATGTAACCCCACACCCTATCCCATTTGCAATCATGCTCAGTATATCCTCAACATGTATTCCGCTGCCAGTAGTGTCCACTATACTGCATCACAGAGGACAGAAGACTCAATATAATGTTTGAAACCAAAACTGTCTCCGCTGACTCATTTCACAAGTACGAATGAGAGAGGATGAGAGTATGTGAAGTACACGGCAGTCGTGACATGACCATGTAGTCCACTGGTATTGGATGTCAACGCAAAGGAGTAGCACAACTGTGGAAGACACACATGTGTCGTGTGAAGTCGTATGGACGCAGTGCTAAGGTGGGTGGGTGTGACGGGTAGATGCGCACATGCCAAGTTGGAGCACGCCGTGTTGGGAGGGGTCATGAACAGTACACCACCGCTTCCCTGGGCATTGTGAGAGGACACCTGTCGGGGGGGAGTGAACACGTGTGTGCACAGCAGCCGGGCACACGTACAAAGCGGTACCAGGCGCACCTCAGCCCACCCTCTGTGGACAAGCTGGATCCTGTTGTGCGCCCGCCATGCCCCTTGACAAGGCACACACAGCCCCAGTCGACCAGGTGTAACCCCAACATAGTCAATCCGCACAGGCGATACAGGGCACGGGATGGCAGTGGAGCATGGTGTGTGAGAGGTCTCCTCGCGCTCCTCCTGGTCATATCACGCAGGCAATAGAACCTCAACGTCTAGCATGGCACAAGTCAAATGGAAGTGTAGGGGGGACGCACCACAGCACGAGCAGCACTGACGTCACGGGAGGTGGCTCGCACCATCCCATCCATTGCCCATTATACCAACCACGCCACATGCCATTGCGACTAAGTGCAAGCGCGTGCGCCACCACCCCCGAGCCCTCCCCAGAGAGGCCAAAGAGTGAATGTGTGGGCCATCAGTCACAGACGGACGCGGCCTGGCAGCAAGGGCAGCCACAGCCACTGGGTGTCGCAGGTGGCGGATCCGGAAGGCGAAGACTGTGATGCATAGTCCATGCAGGCCGGGTCTCCATTTGGGGCACCACGCAGGTGGACGGCGTCCCGCAACACATCATACCCTGAGACAGCCCACTCGTGCAACTGGACCCACACATACACTCCTTGCCCTCTCTGGTGCGAGCTTGGGGCTGCCTGTGCAAGCGCTAGCCTCGCAGGTGCACATGCATATTGGGGGAGCGAGGGGAGGACATGAGGGCTGGGGCGAAGATGACTGTATCACTGTCAGTGAGTACAAGGGATGACCCAGATGTGGAAAGGAAGAGACGTGTCCCGTGTGTACTGCAACTAGTCGCCAATCCAACTACCCCCCATGTCCGGAATGTAAGCCCGCACCTAGGCCCGCCCATCCGCCACATCGAACATACCACCAGCACGACAACCTTCCCATTCGAAACACTGACTGGGGGTGGCGACCAGTGAACAATCATGTGTAGCCTACCCACGCGTACATGTGGGCCCTCCATGATCCATGTCACCTGCGGCAAAGTCATGACATGCGCAATGAAGGAAGTGAGGAGAGCTGTCCGCCCCACGCACAGAAGGTGCATCAGCTCCACAGACCCAGCAGCGAGTCCAGCAGGGGTCACATGTGCAGGGGCAGCTGTGCCTGGTGTGAAGGCACATGCATATAGACAGCACATCGACCAAGGTGTAGTCTGCCCACATCTACAGTCCATCATCATGCGGACATAGGAATTGAACACAGGGCAACACATCTTAGTGGGTGCACCCACCGTGACCAACAATGCGCAATCATCGACGTACCCGCCCTGTGCATGGTCCCCCACCCAACGGAGGCACATCCAGTGCCACCATCCCACACACACAAGCCTTCCACGGAACATGCTGTGTCCAATGGTCAGTACAGAGTCAGCGCCCATCTGGTGGATCCTGATCAGGAGACACATGCACACACATGCCAGCTCCCACTATGTACGTCTGCCACCTGGCACGTGCAATGTAACCTCTCACCTGTGACGTGTGACTGCAAGCACACAGCCGTCTTGGCATGGGGCTGTCAATGTGGACACCTGTCAATGTTTCGGGAGGTGTGATCCGTACAGTGCTGTACATAGGGTGCAGTGCTGACACCTACTACTGTCTCATATCCCCTCGTGCCACAGGTCCCACTTGTTTTGGCCGCTCAGCCTGTGCCCACATCGTCGTCGTCGTGTGCCATACTCATCCAGCCTCGGAAGCAGTTCCATGCTCAGCAGACATTCATGTTGCCGTGGCGTTGCCGCTTGACGAATATGCAGTCAGTCCCCATCAGCACGCCCCGCAAGTCATTGGGGCCTAGATCCCCATGTGCATGCACATGGCAGTGGTCTGTATCACTAGCCATTGCCATTGTTGGGAGACCTGTGTAAGTGTATTGTGGCCGTGCCGTCCCAGCTTGACAGCTGGGCTGTGGCTCATGTGCTTGCTCAGTCATGTCAGTGATGTGTATGCGAAATTGCTATGTGTTGTGTTGCTTTGACATGTGTCCACTGCCATTTTCCCTAGGCGGAGACCGAACATTGACCGCCCATACCAATTGCTGGCGGACATGGACGATACAGAGGTCATTAGGAAGTTTCGGCTGGACAGGCCAACCCTGCATCGACTGTGTGCCATGTTGGAACCCCATCTCCGTCCCCGCAGGGTGTATCCGACAGCTGTCACCCCCACGGCTAAGGTGATGGCCGCCATGCATTTCTTCGCCACTGGGTCATTCCAGCACACAGTGGGCAGTGGAGGAGGGATGTCCCAGCCCATGTTCAGCAAGGTGCTGAGGGATGTACTGGCAGCCATGATGCTGTACCGAAACAGGTACATCCGCTTCCCCAGGACTCGTGAATTGGCGGCAGTGAAGGGTGCATTCTATGCCCTTGGCAGAATCCCACACGTCGTTGGAGCCATTGACTGCACACATGTTGGCCTTGTTCCACCACAGGCCACTGAGCACCTGTACCGCAACAGGAAGCACACGCACTCCCTGAATGTGCAAGTGGTGTGCCTTGCGGACATGGTGATCACCCACGTGTGTGCAAAGTTCCCAGGCTCGGCCCATGACGCACACATAATGCGCAACAGCATCTTGCCACGACTGATGTCCAATCTGCAACAGGATCGTGGCTGTATTGTCGGTGAGTATGTGGAGTGGTGTAGCGTGCTGGTTGTGCGATGCTGTCCCCTGTCCAGTTGGAATAGCAACGGTTCTCTGTGTCCCTCACACCCAGGTGACTCTGCGTACCCGAATGGGGCATGGCTGCTCAGTCCATTGAGGAATCCTCGCACCCCAGCAGACGATCGCTACAATGAGGCACATGGGAGGACCAGACGTGTGGTCGAGCGTACCTTTGGCCTCCTCAAGTCCAGGTTCAGGTGCCTGGACCGCACCGGGAGTGCGCTGGCGTACTCCCCACAGAAGGTGTGCCAGATAGTGGTGGCGTGCTGCATGCTGCACAATCTGGCCATTCGGAAGCAGATCCCCCTCATCGTGGATGACGGAGATCAACCAGGGCCCCAGCCCGCAGACCAGGACAGCTCGAGTGAGGAGGACAGCGGAGAGGAGGAAGCTGGTAATGTGCGGCAGCAGCTCATCGCCCACTACTTCACTTGACGGTGAGTGTCCATGTACGACGGCTGATGTGGCTGTATCTGTGCAGGTGTGTGTGTGCTGTGTCAGGGTGGCCGTTTGTTCACTGCGTGCTGTGTGTCAACGCTCCATGGCCAGGGTTGTATGCCACTGTTGGTGGCTGTGGCATTGTGCCCTATTGCTCTGTGCGATGTGTGTACATTGCTTGTAGTTGTTGACATGTACTGTGTGATGGGTGTGTGACACACTCATTGAATGTGCTCCTGTTCTGTCTCCCACCCCTAGGTCCCTACAGGCCCTCCGGTTCCATTGCCATGCCACGCATCAGGTGCCTTTCCGCCCAAGGTGGCCGTTGTATTCCGTACAAATAAAACACAGGGCACAAACAGCAGTTTGTGAAAGAGGTGCATTTATTTCAAACTGTGACATGTGATTGTGTGTAAGGTGATGACAAAAGTGGTGCGTGCAGTGACAATGAGCTGTCGGTCATGGCTGCGTGATGCTCAGGGTGTACCCACTGGTTCTATGTCCATAGTCCAACACACACATGCCATCCAGATGGCTGTGTGGAGTGGGATCGTAGTCCAAGTCAATGCAGTGGGTGGTCAAGGAAGGCTGGCTGGCTGCCTCACTTGCGTCTGGAGCGTGCGAAGTCCTCCCGGGAGATCTGTTTCCACTTCGGACGGCCCCTTCCACGTTTGCGAGGGGGTGCCTGCTTGCGACATGCTGGTGGTTGAGGTGTGCTCACTGGCTGTGGACGCAGGGGAACTGGACACTGCTGCTCGACCCTGCGCCCCGGCAGGTGGTGGCGGAGGGGAGCTGCTGTCCCTGGCTGTGACCTCACCGCCACCACCAGCTGGCCCATGAGGTCCACGAGTTGGCCCATACGGGCGTCCATGGACCTCAGCACCCCCAGCACCTCACGCGTGTCTGTAGCTGACCTGGCCCATTGTCCTTGGGCCTCTTCATAGGCCCCAAGGACTCTGGCCATTTGAGGCAGGGCATGGCTCCCAGGGGAGGCTGGCGTTTCCCTGACCCTGCTCCTCCTACCAGTCCTGCTGCCACCGGCCCTGCCCACTAGCCACATTGCTCACCACGGTCCTCGCTGTGGCTCCCAGGGTGGATCCAGTCGGCCGGGCCACCACCTGCGCTGGGGCTGGTGCCAGCGAAGACGTGGTGGTGGTGGCGGCGGTGGTGGTCGGTGCGGCGATGGTGGCGGTTGCGGCAGTGGTAGTGGCCGCAATGACCGTGGGTGTGGCCGCAATGACCGTGGGTGTGGCCGCAATGACCGTGGGTGTGGCCGCAACGACAGTGGCAGCAGGGGGCTGGGAATGTTCAGCAGCCCTGGATGATGGGTTGGTGGGTAGGAGGGGTCCTGGGGAGCGGCTGGGCCCTGCCACACCAGATGGGCCTGCTTGGTGGTCCGTGTCCGAAGAGGAGGACAGATCCTCCACATCCGTGTGTCCTCGTTGGGGGCTTGTAGGCTGGCTGTGCTGGCTGCTGTCTCCATCCCCAGCATCCAGCAGTTCGTCACCTGTGGAGAGAATGAGATTTGTTATTGTGTTGCACCTGGCGAAGTATGTATTTGTCGTCTGACATTCACAGTTCGTGCAATCTCGTACATGGGTTTCCCGGAGGCGTGTGTGTGGCTGTACCATTTGTAGTTGTGTGTGCTTGGCAATGGGACTGTGTGCTGTGCACATGTGGCATGGGACGGATTGGCCATGCCGATGGGTGTGTTGCTGTGCCCCTACTTATTGTGACTCTGGTGTATGCGGGCTCCTGGCCCATCCTGGGTCTGGTTTGTACTTTGCTTTTGGTGTTCAAATGGGACGCTTAGGAACGCATATGGCAACATGGGGGCCATGCCCCAGATTCACATTTGGGAGGGAATATGCTTTTGGGGTTCAAATGGAACGCTTAGGAACGCATATGGCAACATGGGGGCCATGCCCCAGATTCACATTTGGGAGGGAATATGCTTTTGGGGTTCAAATGGAACGCTTAGGAACGCATATGGCAACATGGGGGCCATGCCCCAGATTCACATTTGGGAGGGAATATGCTTTTGGGGTTCAAATGGAACGCTTAGGAACGCATATGGCAACATGGGGGCCATGCCCCAGATTCGCCTTTGGGAGGGAATATGCTTTTGGGGTACATGCTGTGAGCCATGGGTGCCGAATGTGACATGTGTTGTGGCAGCATGACAGTGCATGGTCTGAGGTGTGTGCATGCCTGACATGGCCTGCATATTTGCTGTCTGTTGTGATTACTGGACATGGCATTGGACGCATCGTTATGAGTGAGTGATGGTTGTGTGCCAGCCAACGTATTGCAGTTGTCCCATCTCCTTGGTGTGCGTGCTGCCCTGTGCCATGTGCATCACTGCAGTGCTCGTGGGGGGGTGTGGCCCATGTTGTGTGTTGTTGCTCACAGTGTGGCGTGCGCTTCATTGACTTCTGGCACATGGTTGGTCATGGGCATGTATCTTAGCGTGACTGCTGTATGTGTGGCAGCTGTGCGGATGACATGCCTTTCATGAGACTGGGGCTGACGGATGGGATGGATGGTATGTTGTATGTGCATGGTGTGTCTGTGTGTTTGATGGGTTCAGTGGTGTTCGTGTGCATTTATGTTGTTCCGCTCTGTTGCATCTAGTGTTGTTTGTCTTACATAGGCGTAGTTGTGGGGTGTGTGGTTGACAGGCAGTAGGGGCTACATGGACAGGACTTCAATGGTGTTTCGGTTGTGTGTGATGAGTTGCACAGTGGCTGCCGTGTGGTACTATATTCAGTGTGGCTTGTGCATGCAGACGTGGCTCCTTGGGTGTTGCTGTGTCTGTGATGGGTCATGTGAGGTGTGAGTCTGTGGTTCATGTCCGTGTGCACATTGTTCACTTGTTCGTGACGGTGGGCGGTGCTGCGTGTTCGTCTGCTACGTGACATGTCCCATGTGTTGGTCGTGTTACGGTCCTCATGCCTCCAGTAATCCAGCCCTGTCCAGTTTCCCACCTGCAGGTTGTTCGGGCGTGCACTGTACTGGATGCCACATGGTTCTAAGCGGGGGTGCTCCATGTTGCAGGTTTGTGGGGGTGGGGGGGTGTTGTGGGTCGTGGTGGTGGCTGGACACCCACTGACACCGATTGCTGTGGACCGTGATGTCTACCTTTCGGCTGTCGTTGTGCACTGCGGTGGCTGACACGTGGCTGTGGGGTGTGGGGGATGCTCCTCCTTGCTGTGCTGTGGGACTAGGGGCCTGGTGTGTGTTGTACTTGGGCTGTCCACCCTCCCACCCACTGCACTTTGTGTTCCTGCCACTTACCTGTTACTTGTCGGTTAGTGCAGCTGTGGCGGACACATGGGTGTGGTGGGTGCTCGTTGTGGCGCTTCTGGCATATTTGGGGACCTGTTGGTGGTTACGTGGCTGGCTGAGTGTACACATGTCCCCACGCATCTTACAGTTGTTCTGTTTGGGCTGTGTGTGGTGGTGTCTGTTGCATGTGTGTGTGATGTGTTGTGTATTGTGTGCTGGATATGGGGGTGTTTGTCCCTGGGAGCTGTGGCATGGTGGTAGTGCATGTGAGTACATAGCGGTGTGCTGGTATACATTAGTTTGTACTTACCAGCCTCCACTCCCCCTGCTAATCCGGCGAGGATCTCGGGATGTATGATGACTCGCACCTTCTCCTCCCACGCTTTGAAGGTCTTGAAGAGCGCGGGATTCCCTCTGCCAGTGACGGCTGCCAGCTCTCTGTTCTTGGTCTCCTTCTTCTTGACCAGGCTCTTGACGTCATTCCACCGTTTGTTTATTTTGACTCTGTTCCTGGGCAGGGTCCCGACTGCATTGACCTGGTCTACGATCCGGTTCCACATTCTGTTTCTGGTGGCTAGTGGTGTGTGCTGGACCATGTTCCCATAGATTTGTGGGTGCACCTTGATGATCTCGTCGACCATGACCGTCAGCTCAATGGGCGTGAACTTGGGCATTCTTTGTGGTGCCATGGTGTTTGTGGTGCTGGTGCGGTGTGTGTTGTGTAATGTGCAGGGGGTTTGTGGTGCCGGTGTTTGGTGGTGGTGGTGGTGGTGGTTGTGATGTGTGCGTTTCTGTGGTGTGCTGCTGTCCTTGCTGTGTCACTGTGTCCTCTCCTCTCCTCTCTAGTTTGCAATGTTGCAAGGGGTTGTGGTCTGTGGGAGTGCTGCTTTTGTACTTACCTATGTGGGTGTGTCCTCATGGTCTGTTGTTTTCAGGTGTGTTGTGTCTGGGGTTCTGGCCTTTGTAGTTTTTGTTTGTCCAGGGGGTGTTTTCGGGATGTGTACTGTGCTTGTGTATTTGTGCGTGCCTTGCTGTGTGGACTTGTTGGCCATGTTGTGTGCGATTGTTTTTGTCAGCGGATGGTTTCTGTGCAGGGACGTGGGCGCCATGGCTTCTGCCGTGTCGATTCTCATCGGCGTTGTTTGCGCTGGCGGGCGGTATATTTGTAGTTTTGCCGCGCTCATGGCGGTGCGATCGTAATCTCACGTGCGGTGTGTCGGCCGTGAGGGCGGGTGGTTTTGTGTTGTCGTGCGTGTTTCCGTCCGTGGCGGGCGGTTTGACTCCGACTCGGACGATGGCGGGCGGTATTTTCTGTGATTTTTCCGCCGATGGCGGTTTTCGGTTTGTGTAATCGTAATGGCGTGGTCGGTGTTCAGACGGTGTGTGCGGGCGGATTTTTGCCGCTTCCATGCCTGGCGGATTCTTTTACGCCGGGTATCGTAATGGGCCCCTTAGATATTTTTTAAATCGATATTACTTACCTAAAATCGATAGTCTTGACCACGAGAATTTGTCTGTCGATATTCCTGACCCACAATATTTTTGACACGATATTTGTGCAATTCGATATATTTTACTGTCCCTGCACCCCCTTGAATGATGTATGAATGAATGTATCTGACAGATATAGTGTGATCCTGGCTATAAACCAACTGAACACTTTACGTGAAAGGGGGTTCTACAATGGTTTGTGCAGATAAAAGTGGATAAATGTGATGTTGAATTCACCAGCAAGAGCCAAGAGGGTACAAAAGAGAGAGAGGGAGTGGTGAGGTGTACAGGGAAGAATAGTGGGGAGCTTGGCAGAGTTATGAATGAAAGGAAGAGGGAGGCAGGAATGTGAGTGGGAAATCTTTCAGGGAGCATTTGGCAGGGATTCCACAATAAACAAGCATTTGCAATGCAATAGGTCTCGCATTTACACGAGTTTAAGCTATTGGCATTGTAAATGACAATGCCTTTTAGTTATGTTTGAAAAACGAAAACAAAAATAAAAGGCATTGTCATTTGCAATGTCAATAGCTCAGACCGACAGGGTCTTAATAGAAGAGCAGATGGACGGGGCACAAGCCAGCGTGTCCTCAGTGGATCCGCAATGTGACCAGAAAGCCTTACTGCAACCAGATCGCAGGAGTCGCTTTGGGACGTTAGGAAATCTGTTCTATTTAGGGCCTGTTGTGACCGCCTTTATACCAACAACGAGGGGCTGTGAGCATACTTCTACGCTGTGTATAGCCGTGCTTTGTCCTCGATGACCTTCCTCACCCCGAGAAACGGTCCCGCGACGCAGCCAGCCCACTGCCCGCTGGCGGCATAGCCCTGTTCTAAGGACGCCTTGGCCATTTTATGAGCTGTGATGATGTCAGCAGTTAAACTGGACAACGAGGAAGAGGCTGGCTTTAGCACCCTAGAGTTTTGTCCCTCTACTTTCCATGCAAATAAAAAACACGAGCACCTAAAAGGGGGAGGATTTTTCAGTGGCACCTTTCAGTAACTACAGAAGGATGAAGAGCAGAGGCGAACATCTGACCCCTGGGGCCGGACAGAAGGCCATCGGTGTATTTACACCACGCTTGGAGGATAGCGCCTGACTGGGAGGGAGGGACGAGAGGGCAGCTGGAAGCCTTGTTTACCTTCTTCGTTTCCCCTCCTCTCCCTGGAGACTCAGCTTGGCATCTGCAGTGTAACGCCGCAAGTGAAAGATCCAGTCCGGGTGGGCGGGACCAAAAGGAGACAGGGCGGTAACAAGGAGGGACTAAGAAGGGACTAAGAATCCTCAACGTACTAACCTGTCCATGGGTTATTATTAGGCAATCGGTGGACAGTCGGCGCTTCCTTCGCCACAAATCAACACAACACAAAGATACACAGCAACATGAAAGCAGCAGAGCAAGAGTTGAACACGCAGCGTATTGCCCCGAACGTACTAACCTGTCCGTGGCTCCCTGTCACACTGGTGTGTACTGGCGCATATCACTCACTCTTACTGCCTCTGGGTCTCTCTCGCTCTGTCTCCCCGTGAGCCTCTACCTCCCTCTTTGTCTCATGGCTTGCCCCATTCTAGTTAACACGCAGCGTATTGCCCCGAACGTACTAACTTGTCTGTGGCTTATTATTAAACAATCGGTGGACAGTCGGCGCTTCCTTCGCCACAAATCAACACCACACAAACATGCACAGCGACGTGAAAGCAGAAAAGCAAAAATTGAACACGAAGCGTATTGCCCCGAATGTACTAACCTCTCCTGTGAAAGCAGAAGAGCAACAATTGAACACGCAGCGTATTGCCCCGAACGTACTAACTTCTCCGTGGCTTATTATTAGACAATCAGAGGACATTCGGCGCTTCCTTTGCCACGCATCAACACAACACGAACACGTGAAAGCTCTTACTGCCTCTGTGTCTCTCTCGCTCTGTCTCCCCGTGAGCCTCTACCTCCCTCTTTGTCTCATGGCTTGCCCCATTCTAGTTAACATGCAGCGTATTGCCCCGAACATACTAACTTGTCTGTGGCTTAATATTAAACAATCGGTGGACAGTCGGCGCTTCCTTTGCCACAAATCAACACAACACAATCATGCACAGCGACGTGAAAGCAGAAAAGCAACAATTGAACACGCAGCGTATTGCCCCGAACGTACTAACCTCTCCCGTGAAAGCAGAAGAGCAACAATTGAACATGCAGCGTATTGCCCCGAATGTACTAACCTCTCCGTGACTTATTATTAGACAATCGGAGGACATTCAGCGCTTCCTTCGCCACGCATCAACACAACACAAACAAGTGAAAGCAGCTTCACTTAAATGAAAAATTGCCTACAACCAATAATAATAATAAAGAAAACAGTGTAACGCCGCAAAAATGTATGCTATGCATAGACGTGAAAGCAGATTCACTTTAATGAAAAAAGTGCCTACACCAACTAATAAAGTCAATAGTGTACCGCCGCAAGTACACCATGCAGTACGGATGGGCGGGGCTAAAATTAGAGAGGGCCACAAAGAAGATCAATTATACAACCCTGTTACTTCACTTTCTCAAATCACTATTAACCAAATTCAATTACACACATTGTTCACACTCTCGCCTAAACTCAGACTCAGATGGATGAAGAACGCCTCGAGGGTCAGAATCTTGCCTTCCACATTGGCCGTGACTTCCCGCATCAGCATCCCTTCACGCCCTAATTCCCTTTTCCAGCCTGTGCGCTTTTTACACTGCAGCGCATTGACCGGTTAATGCAATCTGCAGTGATATTCAGTGCTTGCGGCTGATTGACATTACCCATTACCATAAAATGATGTCAGTTTAACCAATGACAACAAGGACTACTCCATTTTGTCTCAGGCGTCGATTACAAGTGGCCCGTTAATTCCGATAACAGCGGTTACCATTCCCATCGGAGCTATAAACTGTGGTATTTCACACAGAGATTTCAGCTTCTTAGTGAGATTTCAGGAGAAAACATGAGAAAATTGTCCCAATTCTTGTGGTCTCAATTATTTCTGGAATTACTGGGACTCCCTGAAGGAAGGCAACATTCTGTGGAAAACTACCCCATCAAAGGGAAATTCCAAAGGTCCATTTTTTTCTCTATATTTAGCATTTCCTCTAGAAATCGAATTTTTCTTTACTACCCACTCTGCATCTGGTCCACAGCTTTCTAACATTGCAAATTATAGAACGTGGGGCTATTCACAGACTGCATTTTGTAGTATGTGAAGTAGTACTGCATATGTACTATTCACATACTATAAGATGCTATCCACAAACCTGTCTATCATTTCTGTGGGGAGACCTTCACCAAGGTGGAGGAACTCTCTGCACACAGAGTTATCCAAGTAAACGGTGGAGGGACAAGAGGCAGTGATTGGAAAATGGGGTATACTTACTCCTAAATGGGGTTGTTTTGTGGAAAGGTAAGCAGGGATTTAAGGAAGGGCATGCTAATACAAATACACACCCACAAAAGAGTAAGACAATAGTATCCATAAACTACAATTCTAATGTTAAAATAGCCATAAAGGTGTCAAAGCAGGCTGAAATATACTCAACCCCAGTTTTTGAGTAAGCCAAGCACCAGTTCCTGCAACACACTACTGTAGAACAGAATATATGCAGGGAAATCAAACAACACCCCATTAGGAACAATCATTAAATTAATTAAATTATTTCAACATCCTAATTATATATATTTATATTCTTATGTTAAAAAATATGCAATGATCAATTATTTTATTATTTTAAATGAAAACATAAATGTAATTTGATAAAATAAAATATATCACCAAATGTAAAATAATTTAAATAAAATTCAACACATAACTTTTAACAAATATTACTACATATTAAATATATGTAAAAATGTTAGTGAGGTTGTGATTTTTTAAATTTAATGTTTAAAAATGATTTATTTGTTGAATTAATATACTTACATTAATTAATTATTTAATGCATATCTGATAAGTTAATGTGCTGCAACATAACATTTTATTTTATGAGTTTTAGATTAATCATATTTTAAATTAATTGACATATACATTACATATTTTAAAAAATTCTATATATTTTTTAAAGAATAGTAAAATGTAATAATTTTCCCTCTACTTACAATAGTGCGCCAGCGCGGCAGCAATCTCGACCTATACATGCAAAGTAGAAGTAGCTTCACACTTGTAAATCCTATCGCAGGAGGCTTGTTCCCTTGATTTGAGAGATGGACATATGTAAGTATACACCAACCGCGGCCGGTCCATTGGGGCTGAGGGGCCACGCTACTCCACCTTTTGCCCCTCACAAACAGTGTCTGTCAGGCTGAACAAATGTCAGCCTAACAGACACTGTTCCTTTTCAGGTCAGGCAGCCAGGAGCCAGACATGCGCTAAATGCACAGGCTCCTGGCTGCCTGAGCTGAACTTTGCTGGGCTGAGGAAGTCACAGCTTCTGTGGGTGTGACGTCCTCTGCTCAGCAAAGGTCCCTGAGGCCCTCCCCTCAGTGACAAGGGGTAAGCCCTGAAGCGCCCAGGGTCGAGTATCAATCAGTGACACTTCATCACAGAGTGGGGTGGGGTCAGCAGTGTCACTGACCCCATCCTACTCTGTGATGACGTTGGGACTGCTGCCTTCCCTCATTAACTGACCCTAGGTCAGCCAATGAGGGAAGGCAGCAGTCCCAAGCCTCCTGGAACCCCCGATGCAGTGCTGGCTGCAGGTAAGTGTGTGTTTTCTTTTAAATTAATGTTTGGTGTGTGCGTGCGTGTATGTATGAATGTTTGGTAAAGAGTGATGTGAATGGATGTGTTTGTGTGTGCGCGTGTGTGAATGGATGGCTGTGAGTGTTATGTGTATGTGTGCGTGTGTGTGACCCGTCCACCCCCCTCCCTCCAAAACTTACCGGCCGCCATTGGTATACACCTAGATGTAACTCTACACTCGGAAAGGATGAATTGCAAAAAAAGTGTAGAGTTATACCTATATGTAGTAGTAAATATACACATAATTAGAATATTGGAATGTGGAGCACTCCATTGAATACAATGGAGTGCTCTAAGCTTCTACGGGCCGGTAAAGGCCCGCAGGAGCAACATTCCAATGTTTCTTTTGTTCACAGCTATTGCTGTGAACAAAGGTCTCTCGGAGCTCGAGGAGGATTAAACCCCCTCGGGCTCCGAGAGGTCTTTGTTTTATTTGTTAGAACATTCTGCCCTCTAGTGGCAGAATGTTCTAATAGCCTTATAGTCCTTCGTAGCTGGGCTATACCGGCTATTAAAGTCCTGCTCCCTTGTTAAAGGCCCTCGCCTTCGGCTCGGGTCTTTAACGCTTTAATAGCCGGTATAGCCCGCTACGGTGGGCTATAAGGCTATATTAGAACAATGGAATGTTGAGAGGTCCACTGAAGACAATGGAGTAGCTCTGGGCTTATAATGGCTGGTATAAGCCTGGAGCTCCAACATTCTAATGTTTGCCTTCATGTTTCTAGCTTTTTAATTTAGAACATTCTACCCCTAGTGGTTGGAATGCTCTAATAGCCTTATAGCCTTTCTGCCTTAGGCTATACCAGTTGTTAAAGGCCCTTTCACTCGTTATAGGCCCTCACCATACTCGGGTTCAGGGCCTTTAACAATCGCTATAGCCTTCAGCAGCGGGTTATAAGGCTATGCTACAACACAGTAATGGGGAAAGATGGTTCCGAGGATAGTAGCTTGAACTCCAAAACCTCAGTCATCAAGTCAATTTTTGACAACTTAAAGATAAAGAGAAGCAGTATGGTGAAATATCTGATATTCTGAGTTGACTAGTATGTGGTAATGTGGGAACAGTGATAGAAGGAATGATTGCTGTGGACATCACTGTGAGAAAGACATTGTCCTGGACTTGATGCACTGAGCAATTGGTATCCAGTGGAAATGCTTCAGAAATGGAGATGTTCTCTCACTTGGGATTAAGCTGAGAATCAGCCTGGTTGTGTTTCTTTTGGCTAATTTGATATTTGGCTACATAGTTGATGGATACCCATGTAGAGGGCATTGGGGTAAATACCAGTGCGGCTCATGCAGGTAAGAGCGGTGGGGCCGGGTTGGGGGGGTGATTTGACAGACGACCACGAGGGAAAATTAAATAAATAAATAATTTCCCCTCATCGTCGTATGTCGAAATCCCCCCCACCCGGCCCCACCGCTTTTACCTGCACGGGCCGCGGTTGGTAATTACGCTTGGCGTGCGTGATGACCCGAATGCACAAAAGGTGCTGGTGGAGACACACGAAGTAAATAATCTTGGGAGCTAAGTTCAGATTGTAAATGTAGATGGTTGTGATTGCAGATGGTTGGTTCAATTGGTGAAGGTCAGTGTTTTAACTTGTCATTGGCCGATGATCACAGTAGTTCGTCTGTTGCTGTTAAGCTGGACTCCAAGATTCTACACGGAATTTCCAAGTAAAACTGATGGGCCCCACATCATGGGCATTATTGTCTACCATGGTTTGGGGGTTATTTCTTTTTTTTACCATCCTTCACCACCAGGTTTTACCTGGTGGTGACGAACAGCAAAAAAACATATAACACCATCCACTCTAAATCGTTTGGACAGTGTTGTATGTGAACTTCCGATGACATATACTTGGTTGGGCCATCGGAGGAGTATGTCAGCGACAGATCTGCAGTAGGATCCATCGCTGACATTCTGAAGGTCTGACTGCATGTACATCAGGCATGCGGACCTTCACTTTGACAGAGAGAGTACTCTGTTGTTGTTGCATCATATGATGTCATTTCCTTTGATATCATCAGCTCTGAGCTCCAAACATAGCTCTATTTGATCAAACGAGGCTCAGATGAGTGCAAAAATCCCTCTGAGCTCAAAATAATGAAGTCTCCTACCTAGGTAGAGCTGGCATGAGTGCATGTTCGACGCGGAACAAGAATTCATGTCACTGGTAGCACTAGTTATGGTTTCTAGCACTTGCTCAGCATGTATACACAAAGGATCATCTGCTTTTAGTGCCCATATATATCTGTGTCCTGCCTACAAGCTCGCTGAGTAACTCTGAATGCCAATTCACTACATAGTCCATTAAAAAGGGGCCCCGGGAAAGGGGGTTGGGTTGACCTATTTCTACAGGAAGGGAATGAAACCTTAGAATATAGATAAGGGAGGATCACTCAGGGTTATTTTTAAACCCGAGACAGGGCTGGGTACAAAGGTCCTTTGTATATGGTCGTTCTAGACAGAACGTGTTGATCTACAGGGAGAGCGAGTAGTGAAAGATTAAATTATTGAACCCTCTGCAAAGTCTGTTGCTGGGCTCCTAAAATTTCAGTTAGATTGGTTGCTCCACAGATATTTTAAGGTCATCGGCTTGATATGGGTCCTATGGGGACTTCCCCCATGAATTTAAGTCGGGTCTAACTGCTCACAGTGCTTTCGAAACAAGCAACGCATTTGAGACCGTACTCCCATGCGCAACAGAGAGAATGATAGATACGAGGGTGACGGAAGTGGCGTAGCCAGTCTGTCATGGGCACTAGTGCAAGGAACGACATGCACCTCCCGGCTGCTGTTTGAACTGTGAAACATAGCAACAATCAGGTTTCAGTCGGCCCACAGGCCTCTGTGCCTCGGTGCCACTGCACCTGCTAAACCAATGGGAGCTATGCCCCTGGTGCTGGATGGCATGAGATCAACGCTGGGTGTTGGTAGGGATTGTGTATGAAACATGGAACAGGCCACTGCGTGTTGTGTAGCTGTGGTGACTGCACGCCCCACCCCCAACCGAACAACTCTCTTTGACAGGTAGTGGGAGAATCCAAGGGGCACAATCACAAGAAAATGGAGCATGGAGCTGTGCCAAATTTACCAGCGCCGCACTCAGACATTTTCAAAACACGTGGATGCGCCATATTCACAAGAATATGGCGCACCCCTGTGTTTCCCCTAGCTCTGGCGCAAAACATCTGCCTAGCGCCAACGCAGGCACCCTGCCGCCATGGTGTAAGGGTGCCTGTGCTGCAGGGATGATTGTTTATGTGCAGGAAGAAACCTTCCTGCACATAAATAATCAATAATGGCAATTTTCACTTTCTATGTCTGCTGCAGAATGCAGAATGCAGCACACATGGAAAGAGCAAAAAATTAGGACAAATTGATAATTTCACCTCGTATCCCTAATCTAATGCTTTGTATTCCATGGCATTAGTTTTTGGCGCTGCCTCAGCCTTGAAATTCTGCGGCAGTGTCGAAAAGCAATGGGTGTTGCGGTAGAACGCCCACAGCAACACCCATTGCAACCCCCTTTGCTGCAGAGGACTGTGGCTGAAAGGGGCACATTTACAAGATGTTAAGCCACGCAAAGTGGCTTAGCGCCACCTTGTAAATATGGAAAATGGGGCTGCACCACCGGAGCATCAAAAACAGTGACGCTGCAGTGGGGGCTTGTAAGTATGCCCCAAAGACTTTCGGCAGTGTCTGTGCAGGCAGAGAGTATAGTTAGTCGTGGAAGTGGGCAGTGCCAATGGTGAAAGTGGGAGTAGCCTCCTAAGAAAAGCTTTGGGCCCTCACACTTATTCCAGTGCTCTAATATTTCCTTTTTCCCCTCTCCCTTTCTTCCAGGCCCAATTTAGATGAAGCGTTTGGTACTACAGAGGGGCTCACAAACTGCTCTTGCCTGAACAACAGGGACACCACAGATCTGCTGAAAAATGAATTTTATGACACTTTGAGCCCAGCACGGATTATGGATTGGGGAAACATATACAAAACGTAGATTGATTAAAGTAGCAATACCACGGGTCAGTGTAAAATAATGGTGATGCAAGCTTCTGCTCTGGAAGTAATCACAGACCCTCATGGCCAGCTTGCTGTTTCGATGCAAATCTGGGCTCCCTGCCTCTCCGCGCATCATCAACCGTGACTTGCATTTTGAGTGCGTGCTTGCAGATTGTGTTATTAAGATTTAGAGGAACATACAATTGCTAACAGCATTTTATCCCTTAATGTGGCCTAACTTTCCACGTCATAGTACTCTGCCAGTAGTGTGCATCATTTCACATTAGGATTGCCTGCATACACATAATGAGCACGCAGACACACAACCATACACACATACACATGCACACACATTCCACCAAATTCCCACCAGCACACACACCACGCCAAATGTCACAACACACATGGAGAATTGTATGTACACGTGCAGGAAGACTCAGAGCCTGTGAAAGCAGATAATTAAGCGATTGCATTATACACTTCCCCTCTAATTATCTGTAATTGAGGCCAACCCATGAATAAAGTTTTACAACACGTGTAAACTGGCACATTTAGACACACATTTAAGAAATAAAGTCTCCCCTATTTTAAGGATCCTGGGAAGGCCAGTGTAGATAGGCGCAGAAACAATTTTCCCACGATAACTTGGTCTTACAAATTAATAAAGCAATCTCAGTTGAATTAATGAATTATCTAGTGTGTTATAAATAGATCTGTTTGCTGGAGTGAATGCATTGTCACGTCTGCCTTAACTATGTAAGAAACTAGCCAGCAAGGCCATAATGCGATATTACACGACAGGCAGCAATAAATCCTATGCAAACCAGCACTGGCAAAGTCAATAGGTCTGGGTTTAATGTGATAACGGATGCAAACACAGGCATGCAGAAATTATGTTTCCATATCATAGCACATGTAAAGTCAGATCTATTGGCTTTGTCAAAGCTTGCCAGTGTTGATGGTGATTGTGGTGCTGGTGATGTGCGATTGGTCGGGTGGTGATAGTGGTGGTATCATTGATGGTGTTATTGGTGGAAATATTGGTGGTGGTGCTAGTAGTGGTATTGGTAATGTTGGTGTGGTAGTAGTATAGTGGCACTATCACTGGTGGTATTGAGAGTTGTGTTGGTATTGTTGTTGCTGATATTTGTGGCTAAATTGATGGTCATATCGATGGTGGTTTTGACATTGGTAACATTAATCCTGGTGGCAGAAGTATTGGTAGTAGTGGTGGTATTGGTGATGTCAGGTTGTGGTGGTATTTGTGGGAGTGGCATTTGTGGTGATGGTGGTGGATTTAATGGTGATGGTAGTTTTTGTTATTGCTGTGACATCGATGGTGGTATTGGCTGTGTTGGTATTAGTGGTGGTGATATAAGTGATGATGTGATATTCGGAGTAGTTGTGTTGGTATTGGAGTGGTGGTGTTAGTGTTGTGTTATTCGTTGTGGGACTGGTATTGCTATTGTGGTGGTATTGGTGGTTTTTTAATTGGTGTTTCAGAGATTGGTAGTGTGTGTTATTGATTATGTGTAGTATTGGTGGTGGTCGGATTAGTGGTGGTCTTGATGGTGTTATTGTAGTGGAGATATTGGCATTGTGGTAGTGGTGGTACTGTTGGTGTAGTTATTAGTGATCTTAGTAGTTTTGGTGGTGTGGTGCTTGTGGTTGTGGCTTTGGTGGTGTTGGGATTGGTGACAGTGGTGTTGGTAATATTAATGGTATTTGTGGTGGTGAACAGTACATTTTAAACATTGGCATATTACCAGAATCAATAATAAAGCAGATAATTATGTTGGTTTACTAGGTTGCAGAATTAAGTATGGCTTAGTTATGCTTTTCTGAGTTAGCAGCCTGCCAGGAATCATTTCAGGTCTCACTGTGCCTAGTTTCAGACCAGTCCTTGATTCTCCATCCAAGAACCTCAACTTTGGAACAATATGCCCTATCCTCTTCATCAGAGTCAGCCTTGGTCTGGAGTCCTTGCAGAATCTGTTGAATCCTTAGCAAATCTAATATCCTTGCAATAATAGACCTATGCGAATAGTAGTTAGAGTAAATTTGGTTTGTTTTAATGGCAACTCGATATTTCAGTCACTAATGTATTTATTCATTCATTAAAATTTGTAATAAGTCTTCTCTGAACTATCTATAACTAAGTAATTTTACTCTTTTTTGACGTGGCCTCTGAAACTAGACTCGATATGCCAATTGTGGCTTCCTTAATGCTTTTCTGACGAAACATTGCTTTTTTTTCCTTTTGATTGTTATACATTTCCCCATACAGATTACCCATTCTCTTTCAACTGCTATGTGAAACTGTTTTGATAGCATTAACCTAAATGGACTGGATAGCTCCACGATTCCAATATCATCCTCCTGTTTGCAACCTCTAATCCTAACCCTTTCACCAACACAATGTTAGATACCTTTTTAGGTATGGCTTGACTAAGCAGTTGTATACAAGACTTATTGTTAACAATTCTTGTACTAAAATAAACATTGAGTGGGCTTTGGCTCCACCCAGAGGAGTATTACTCCCTCACCTCATCATATTGGTCATTTAGTGCACTACGGGTCACGACCCACTGGTGAGTCGCCAGCCGATTTTTGGTGGGTCGCAAAAGTACAAGCAATAAAGAACGATGCCTTTAAATTCTTTATCTTTCACATTTGGCGCTTCAAAGACAGAGGTCAAATTACAGGCCATATGTCTTTTGAAAAATTGCTGCTTATGGGATTGGTGTTTACTGTTCTTTCTCTGACTGCAAAGTGAGAGGAGTTTTTAAAGTGAATTATGTGACAATCTTGCTGGAGTACAGGAAAGCGTGATGTCGTTTTTTGCAATACACAACAAAATGCAGATACTATTAAAACAACTGCATTCCTTCAACAATTAGGAAAAGGAAAAATGAAGCACATTTTTTTGTAATTCTGAAGTGTGCTGGAAACAAAGATTTTAAAACGACCAAGCCAAATCAAGACACTTTACTTGGTGATGCATAAATGATAAATATTCACATGAAGCCGATTTTCACGCATTTTCATTTGTGCGTTATATAGTTTTATCAGTAAAACGGTATGTCTGTGCAAAGCTAGTGGCCACTTCAAAAGAAAATGTGCTGTGTGTAAATGGCAGTGCGCTACCGGACGGTGCTTTAGTTACATTAAAAAAATCCCCCCTCCTTTTGTCCATTACAGTTAGGTGCGTCACAAACATTTGTCATTCTAAAAAGTGGGTCGTGGTTCTAAAAAGTTTGGGAACCACTGATTTAGTGTATCATACCACCTTTCAGGAAGTGCTTCCACTGGAATGCATGAGGAAGAATTTGACATCTGAAAAGTACCTTCCTTTATCATCACGTTTGTCATAGTCAATTATTTACCTCGTGTTTGTATTCTTTATAGAAAGCAATCCTTTTTCCTAGCTTTTTCCCAGCATTGGCAAAGTCAGTAGGGCTGGCTTTAATGTGATAAACAGCATTTGGGCACGCAACACATGTACACAGCATTTGTGAATGCCCATGCTTGTATTTGTTCGTACCTTAAAACCAGACCTATTGGTTTTGTCAATGCTTGGTATTGAGTAGGTCCATACCATACATCAGCCGGCATGATTCACTGTTACCACTCAATCATATTTTCCTTATAGATGTACCAGTGAGTGTGGAGAACAGCCAAGAAAGTCTGTCGTATTTATATTTATATATTTTTGGGTGGTTTGTTTCTAGCTCTTTTGCTCCCTCCCGGGGCGTTTCCGAATCCAAACCTGTAAAAGGGAAGGTAAGGGAACGTGTTTATCCTGCTCTGACACTACATTACTTTTCATTACAAACCTTGTGACACGTCTGCACTAGCAAAAGAAATGAGGTGCCAAGATTGCACACAATAAAACTAGGACAGGGACTTAACATATTGAATGTGATGTTTAAATTCCCAGCCCGTTAACCAGGGTGCAGAACACGTGACTGTGTGACTCATTTATCTCACATACGGTGAAAAATGACAAATTGTGACTTTACAGAGACTATCTCACAGCATTAACGGGTCACTGCTGCCACCTTCTGACCTTCTTTATAATTACAGTCCAAAGACAACATTTTACAAGCGTTTTCAGAAATGAAATGTGCTGCGTGAAGAATTGAATAATTTTGAGCTTTATTTTTATAGTAGTAATTTTGTGCAGTGTGCATGTCTTCCATATATTTACCTATATTTATTACTCAAGAAGTTTGATTCTAAATGTAGCCCTCCGTTCTTGACAGTGGCAGCCTGTAGTACCCTGCTGGCCAGGTCACTAAGCATCACCACAGTGTCTGCATCATTATTGCTTAGCATGTGTGCCCAGGGCCCACGATTTTACAGCAGCCCTCAATGTTTTGCCCGGGTGCAGCACTGAGAAAGGGGCAACACAGAGCCTTGCGCACGTGCCCTCAAACCATTTTTAGGTCGAGCAGAGACAGCGCAAGCTGTCGCTTAGCGACCTGTTGTAGATGGTTTGTGGAGTTTCAACTCCTCCCAGTTCTGCCCTTTGCTTTTAATTTGTCTCTGTCAGTGTCCTTTAAAAATCCTTGCTTGCTAATGGTCAGTTCTGCCTCTTTGTCCCTCCTTTTTTAGGTCTCGCCTTGGCAGCGCATGCGCTGCATGTGCTGTCTCAGCGAGACCTAAAGTAATCTGTATGTTGGCTGAAACTTCGTCTAATTTGTTTTTCCGCTTGTGATTGGTTTACCTGAGGCATTGCTGTTGTTTTCGTGCTTTCTGTTGGCTGTTGATCCTCTAGTTACTTCCGTGTAGTCCCGAAGCAGCGGCTCCTAAGTACAGTTTTCGTCCGCTCCACTCGCACTTGTTTTAATTGCCTGCAGTGTGCCATCTGTTTCTCACGCTGCGTTTGTTTATTTATTTTGACATACGCGCTCCCCGTGTTCGCGATAGAACGGCGGCATTCCTCCAGCCCAGCATGCTACTTTTCAAGCCTGGTCGTATCACGTGGCTTTGCTAATCCATCAGTAAATGACTTTCCCTCCCCCCGTCTGCTCCACGGAGACAGCTTGTTATCCCAGAGGGTTCGGCACAGCTCCGAGTCCGCATTTCACCCACTGAAAGGAATCCATCTTTGTGCTTCATAACAGCGCAGCTGCCGTAACCAGGGGGTCGCGGGAGCTTTAATCCGTCTCACATCGGCCGCCGCCACCTCGGGTGCACTTGTGAATAATGAGACCCTCTCACTGCTCAGCCATGGGGGTCCCTGAAGAACGCCCACTCGCTGGAGACCCGGAGCTAGTGACTGTGAACGAGGCCTGCACTGAGGGGGCAAAGCATAAAAGGACCCTTAACGCACTGCCAGGTGAGCCACTACCTCCCCAGGGCAGAACTCCATGCCAATCTCTCACACTCCCCCACCCGTGCGCTGACACCCAGCAGTAGCGCACAGCACACCCTTCACCAGGAGGACATTTTTTTGTTTAAGGAGAGCAGGCTGCCTGGAGTTCTCCTTGCCGGTAGGGCTTTTAGCGCCCCCTGGAGACTTCAGGCAGATCCTCGTTTCAGGACCGAGATCGAAGGCCGGCGTTGACATTAAGTAGCTTTTCAGGGCGTGGCCATTTAAGTTTGAATGTGTGACTCGTCACTTTCATACTCGCATATTATACTTTACTGTTGTGGGTTTGCTGGCGCCGAACGTGTCCAATTAAAGGGCACCAGAGAGTTTCGCCCGAAGACCTCAATAGCGTTGAATCAAAGAGTAGAAGAAAAGACGCGAGGGGGGGAGGGGTTCAGAATGTGCGTCCCATCCAGCACAACACACACGGATGGTACAGCACTCTGAAAGCGTCCGAATTCATGTCCTACCTGTCTGCGCGCTTCAGATACCATCAAGGCAAGCTTGTGTGCGTGCGTGTGTCTACGGGCGAAGGCTCTTACAGTGTTGAGTCTTTAACAGTCAGACAGCCTTAAAGCCCTGTTCAGGCAACACCTAGAATGGCTGGACATCTCAGATCTTTGCTCTGCATCAGCTAGAAGGACATTGGTTTATTTTGTAGATGTTCATGAGAGGCCTGGCGGTGTGAGAAACGCGCTGAACTGAGTGACCCGATTCCACGCGGCGCTGGGGCTGGCAGCTGCTCTGCTCATCGTTACAACGGGTCTCGCATCATACCAACAGTTACACAAAAGAAGGAACCTACGCGTAATGTGTACATCACTACCATGTCCCTATGTAGACTATTTCTCTCTCCCTCTGTTTCTAGAGCTGTGTTAATACAGCCCATTAGACGAGGACGCTTACATCTGCATTTGAAACACAATCTTTGCCCTCTCCCCCACTGGGCAGTTTAACACGTGACTGTCTACTAGAAATAAATGCATCAATGATCAAACGCCAGAAGGTGCCTGTTCATGCAGCAAAAGCCCTTATGGCTGCTTGTGTTTTATTTGTGCAGTTTTATCTAGTGGGAACTTAGCACGAAGATATTGGAGCGCTTTACATGAGCACCAGTTGCATTACACATTTCTGTTCTCATCTCTTGTGCTGTGTTTTCCTTTAGCCTTTATCACCCCTCATTTCTTGGTAAGGTGTCGCCTCAAATGCTGAACCGGGGAGCCCCCGGTTTCTCCTAAGCCTGCTGCCACGTGTCCCCCTTCCAGTTCCGTGTCAAGAAGCCCCAGGACCTGCAGGCCGGGGCCTGGGCTAAGACCTCCCTGGGCGGCTCGGAACCCACCCTGGGCAGGGCACCTACTACTGTTTATGGCTCAGTTAATTGCTGCCTCTGCCCGGGACGAAATATTCCACTCTGTGCTCTCCTTGCTGTTTGGGTGTGTCTGTGCTGCTGAGATCCCGATGACTGAACATGTGTTCTTGCACAGCTGCAGAGATTGAGTCTGGCCCTTGTGCAGGCTGCATCTAACCTACAGTGGACAAGTAAAAGTGACTCCTGCTAGGGACGCTCTGAGAGGCAGTGGAAGAACCGCTGTCGTGTAAGGAAGTACCCAACAGTGACTGACTCTGCCCCAGCCCTACTGGCTTTTCATAGGCACCCGCATTTAAGGGTGGTGTGGAGTGTGAGTGACTCCAGCTCCAGCGATAATCTTCTTTGAGGGGTGAGCCTGACTAACCCACCCCAGCTCTCCCTTCTTTTTGGAGACAGCCCCCAGTGAGCCTGGCGGTGAATCATAGATCCCATATGACGTCATGTCACACCTTTAGCCAGCAGCGCTTTGCATGATGGGATTTCCCCGCGCATCCCTCGTGTTGCTTTTCCCCCTTCCCATGTCCGTTGTTGCTGCTCCATCCCTCCTCCCGGCACCTCCCACTTGTGGCTTGACCCCTCGCACTTTTTTCTTTACATATTGTGTGCAACCTAGCTAAAAAAATGCTATGATGCGGGCAGTGTTAGCCACGTCATAGTTCTTTTCCCCCTTTACATTAAGCCATATAACACAGCAGCAAGTGCTACTGTGCAACTTGGCCTAAAGTAAAAAAAAAAAAACGATATGACGCGGTTAACGCTGGCTGAGTCACAGCGCCTTTTTTTTTACTTTAAGTTTAAGGCATGTTGCACAGCAACTCGGCTTTGCCAATGCTTGTTTAGAACTACACTCTCATCCCTCTTCCTGCCTACCCGCTTCTCCACCTATCTCTACATTGCGTTCATATGGGTGTGTGAACACGGAACTGCTTTCACTATTTAAAGACCAAACTATTGGCTTTATCAATGCATGTTTGATGTTGTCTATAACAATGCAGTAATTCTGAGAAGTGCATGTCTATTATGACCAGTCTATAGCTGTTTTATTTTACCATGCTTGTTTCTCAAAACCTCCTTTTCACTTTTTAACAAAAACATGTTAGAGTCAACTTTTCAGATGAAAGGGATATTTTGAAAAGATAAGCAAATATCATGAACGGCCATCGAAAGGCAACACACTGTCCAAGCAGCTCTGTTGTACTGCTGTTGTTTGCGAGTTGCACGACTATGAACAAGCATTTGAGATGCAATAGGTCTCGCATTACCAAAAGTTTGAGCTATTGCCATTACAAATAATAATGCAACGCCAATAGCTCAAACTTTCAGTAATGCGAGACCTATTGCATTGTAAATGCTTGTCTCTTCTGTTCCTCCCAGGCAGCAGGGACTAATTACAGTATCATTACTCTATGGTTGTTGATCTGCTATTCGGGGGACTTTTTTTTTCTTTGTTTCCAATCTGTTACTGTGTGCCTGTGGTTGCCTGTGGTTGCATGTTAAAGCAGCATTTGTCACTCTCATGTTGACTGCATGTTTTTCTCACTTGTGTCCCACACTCCAAACTTTTTGGAGAGCAAGCTGAAACGAACTTCCTGAGCTTTAAATGCAGCTGCTCTAGCCATAAATATTTTTTTTGCAATTTTTGATGTCAACGTAAATTGGGCTTTTTTTGGTAGGACATTGGTTTGGTTTTGGGCTTCCTTTAAGGGGGATTGGGCTTGTTTCTCGATTGGGCTTGTTTCACTTTGCCTTTATTAACGCCATGACGCTGATCTTCACCCCAGCACATGCCAGTTCCAGCGGTGCATGTGTGAGTTGCATTTATTTATTTTTGATTTGTTTGTGTTGCTTTTATGATTTCCCTGCATCCATCAAGCTGTAGGATTTTGTATAAAGGATGGATTTGGAATTGAAACCCGTACTATGAAATTGTAATAGGTATGTATACACGTGTCTTACAAAAAAACTAATAAAAAAATAAAACATGGGCTCCTTGTTGTTGTGATCTGTTCACTTATGTCTGTACTCGGACACCATACTGTATCTTGCTCTCACCAGCTGTCAGCTCTGGAATGTTGAGTTGACAGCTGGTGACCTGCGGAGCGGCTGTATCGCTTTAGCTCCGCGCCAATGTGGAGCCTGTGTTGGTGTTAATTCAATAAAGAAGATCTTCACTTCTACATGGTTCCGGCTTTTATTCCCTACAATTTTTGGCGACGAGCACCAACACATGAACCCACGGAGAAAAATAAAGAGGCAGCGTAAAATTCACATCTATTGTAAAACGAGGAAACAAGCAACAAGTTATTAAAACAAAAGAATATTGGCGAGACGAACTTCTAATAAGGAATGCTAAGCGCGGAAAAAAGAAAAAACGAAGGATACTGAAAAGAAAAAAAAATAAGGTCAGTCAGCGCGCAACAGATTTATCTTCAGCACTATATTCGTTTCGCAGGAAAACGCTTGTGCACTCTGCAATCATTTTGTGACAGCCATTCTTTTCTTCATTTTGGCACACAAGAGACTTGCTTATAGTCCACAGCGATAGTGCACCTACGATCTAAATTTGTACTTGTGAGGCAACATTCGTTATCCAGGGAACTGACCACCGCTTTTCACGTAGTGTAATGTGTAAATGCAGATGGATTGTCTTTAGTGTGTCGCCTGCATTTCTTAAACCTTCACACTGCCTGAGGTGATTTCTCCATAGACGGTTTGATTCAGCACAGTTTCACCGTTGCAAATTGCTGTTGACAGTTTAACTGCCGTGTAACGTCTTCGCCCAACTGTCAGCTGCTCGCTCCTGCGCACATGTCATCAGCCAGCTGAAGCATTTTCCTCGCTGCTGGGTAACGACGCACGCACAATTACGTCAGTGGCCACCATCTTACTTGTCTACAAGTCGGCGTTTCAGTTCCTTTTTGCGACGCGTTACGCTGTTTGCATGGCGCCATCTTTTTCACAGAGAACATTCTAAGCGATTCTCTTCAGACAGCACGAAACTCCATATAAGAAATACTCGCATGAAGGGCAATTTAAGAATCAACATCAGCAAGAGGTACTTTTACCAGTGCACGCATGTGTTTATGTGTGCAACTGTTCTGCTTCGTACACCCCCAATTCTGCCTCGCGTGTTGTTAGACTTGATACAACTATCAGTTTCACATTGTTAATTTTCGTGTGCTCCTCCACGCTTATGGGCACAGCATAAGTGTTACGATTAGCAGTTCCTCTGCTATCAACATTTCTCCCGGCACAGTGCTTGATTATCTGTCCGTTTGACTAGTGCCTTTTTGAGCAAGGTACCTTGTCTCTTTCACTCTACCCCCTGCCCACATTAACCCATTACTGCACAGTCCTTCCATTTGTTTGGCTTGTCCTCCTCTTCTTCTGAAATGGCGTCTGGGTACTTGTGGAACCTTTCTCCTCCCCAGACATTCCTACCTGCTGGAGGTGAGCCTGTACTCAAATGGGAGGAATGGAGGGAGTATTTCAAGAACTACATATCCACGTTTGATGACGATGAAGACTTTACAGCAGAAAAAAAATACAAAATGTTGTTGCATTGTTTGGGTGCTGGAGGTATAAAAGTTTATTACAGCATAAATAAGAAAGTTAGAGGGGAGGGGGACGGAGATATATTTGAAAATGCTATTGATGACCTGAATGCTTACTATAAGCCTACTGTCTGCGTTGGTGTGGACAGATACAAGTTTTTCCACAGAAAGCAAGGCAAGGAGGAATCTACTGATGATTATGTATCAGCATTGAAAAATTTAGCCATAAATTGTCATTTTGGGGATTTACACGACGAATTCATCAGGGACCATATTGTCATGCAAGGTTCTAACACTAACATCCAAGACAGTCTGTGGGCCAAGGGTGAATCCCCACTACAAACCATTACAGACATTGCCAGGAGAGCTGAACTTATTGGTCCTTGCGCTAAAGCGGTTCTCTCTGAGAACAAAGAAAAGAAAGAGGATGGTACTGTGAGTAGGGTGGTGGATTCCAAATCCGTGTCAAAACAGAGGAAGCAGAACAGAAGTTACAAACCTGCTGCCAGCAGAACACAAAGCAGCAACAAGAGACGTTGCTACAGGTGTGGTAGCTCATCTCATATGGCTGACGACAAGAAGTGTACTGCTCGAGGTGTTAAATGCTCCTATGGTGGTATCATTGGGCACTTTCAAAAAGTATGCCATAGAAAATCAGCAGGCTCAGTTAAACTGGTGGAAGGAGATGAGGATGCCAACCTCAACACGTCAGACGACGATGAGATTAACATGTTTGTCCTCAACATAGAAGACAAGTGTGTTTTACAAGTCAATGATGCCCACACCACCAAAACCAAGAAGCCAGTATGCAACATGACCATTGGAGGGTTTGAGATAAGTATAGTTGCAGACTCCGGTTCCCCCTACACCATTGTCAACAGCAAAGTCTGGGAAGAAAAATTTGTTCCACAGCTAGGGAAACAGTTGGAAAGAGCTGACATCACCATCAAAACATTCACTGGGGATCCCATAAAGGTGTGCGGTTTTAGAAAACTTAATTTTGCCTTCAAGGGGAGAGAGTCCTCAGGTAACCTATACGTATCCTCTGTGGGCCCCTCAGTTTTAGGATGGATGGATCAAGGCAGCCTGGGAATGATACTTGATCCCAGTAAGTCCGACCCAGTCTTGGTCATCCAAAACGATGAGGAATACAGCAAGACCCTATTAAACAAGTTCCCCAGAGTTTTCAGTGGTGGGATCGGTGCCTTGAATGGGTACAAGCACAGAATACGGGTTAAGACTAATGCCATCCCAGTTGTGCATAAAGTAAGGAATTTACCATTTGCAATAAAAGATGAGGTGAAGACCCACCTGGATAAACTTCTTCAAGATGGTATCATTAAGCGTGTTGAAGCCTCAGAGTGGGTGGCCCCGTTGGTCGTTGCCAAACGACCCAATGGAAACCTGAGACTTTGCGTAGACTTGCGCAACTTTAATGACAACATTGTAATTGAGCAATTCCCCCTCCCTAAAATTAACGAGCTGTTGGCAAGCACAAAAGGAGTAAAATGGTTTTCTACCATAGACCTGAAATCCGCTTACCACCAGGTTCCCCTGCATCACGATAGCAAGAAGCTAACCACATTCATAACCCTTTTTGGGTGCTATCGGTTCACCAGAGTACCATTTGGGTTGGCATCTGCTGCCGCGATGTTTCAGAGATTGATGCACCACATATTCATGGGAGTCACTGACATTTTAATGTTCCAGGATGACATCCTCGTAATGGGAAGAACAAAGGAGGAGCATGACATGAAAGTCAACCAGGTTCTGGGGATCATTGATGCCAAAGGTTTGACGGCTGAGCACAACAAATGCAAATTTGCTTGCAGTAAAGTGAACTACCTTGGACATGAGATTACAGGAGATGGAATCAGTCCAAAGAAAGAACTGTTAGATGCCATTCTAGATTCACCTGTGCCGACCAACAAGGATGAACTACGTTCTTTTCTCGGTTTAGTCGAATTTTATGCAAAATTTATTAAGAATTTCTCATGTAAAACTTATGAGTTAAGACAATTGCTCAAGCTAAAAAACAAGTTTGTGTGGAATGATACTTGTCAAGACTCATTCAGTACCTTAAAGAAAGAAATGTGTTCCGCCTTACCATTGCAAGGTTTCGACCCCCTTCTAGAAAACATTATCACGACTGATGCTAGTTGCAAGGGTCTGGGTGCCGTTCTTACCCAAAGGGACGCTAAAGGAGCAGAATGTACCATTGCTTTCACTACCCGCTCCTTGACTCCGACGGAAGAAAAATACTCGGTCATAGAGCGGGAGGCACTAGCATGCGTTTGGGGCCTTGAACATTTCCGACAGTTTGTCTGGGGGAACAAAGCTATCCTACGCAGTGACCACAAACCACTTACCAAGGTGTTCACTACTAAAGGCCTGTATGCAGCTTCCCCTAGGTTGGCATGGCTATCTGTACACCTATTCGATTTCAATTATGTAGTGCAGTATGTACCCGGCGTAAACAATGTAGTGGCAGACTTCCTGAGCCGAATGCCTGTTGGTGTTTCAGACCATGATAACCATGATGATGTAGAAGAGTTATGCATTGCAAATATACATGAAGAGTTACATGGGATTTTGTTGGATGAATGGCTTTTAGAACAAGCCAAAGACTCTATTGTATGTGAGGTGATAAATATGCTGTCCAAGGGTTGGACCAGTAAAAGTAAAATGTCAGATGCTTTACGCCCTTTTTGGGAAGTCAAACATGAATTGTCACATGAGAATGGATTGCTGTTGAGAGGTGGTAGAGTTGTCCCTCCCTGCAATCTTAGAAAGAAGATACTCGAGATTTGCCATGAAGGGCATTTGGGCATTGGGAAGACAAAAAACAGAGTAAAAAACTGGCACTGGTGGCCCGGGATTAGCATAGCTGTTGAAAGAGTGGTCAGGGACTGCACCTTATGCCTCAATTCAGACAAAAGCCAAGTCACTTTCAGGCCCCCACTTCATCCCATATCTTGCCCCACTATGCCTTGGGAGAAAATTGGAGTGGACATTATGGGACCCATTCTTGAACAAGGTGAGCAAGTGTACACTATAGTCCTTATTGACCATTTCTCTAAATGGCCAGAGATAAAGTTCGTCAATAAGCCAGACGCCCTCAGTGTCGTCAGTTTCCTTGATGATGTATTAACCCGCGAAGGTTTACCCAAGCTCATAATTAGCGATAATGGTCCCCAATTCACCTCTGATGTGTTCAAAAGCTACCTTGACAGAAACAAAATAATTCATAAAACCACCTCAGTCTATCATCCTGCTGGCAACGGCGCTGTTGAACGCTTCAACAGGGTCATCAAGGGTATTATCGAGTTGGCCAACCACAACAAGCTGGTGTGGAGAAAGGAAATCCTTAAAACTCTCTGGGCCTATCGCATCACACCTTGTAACAGTACTGGCCACAGCCCCTTTGAACTCATGAGAGGTAGAACTCCCTTGTCGAAGGACAAAGTAGGTTGGTTGATGGCTGCCAAAAGAGTAAATTGGTCGGCTGACCAAGTGAGGAGTAAGTTGGAGCATGCTCAGTCCGTTTGCACGGACCAGTATGACAAGAAACATGGGTGAAGACCAGTTAAGCTAAACATTGGGGACATGGTCAGAGTTAAGAGGAGTGGGCACACTAGCAAGGGGATGAACAAATTCTCCCAACCCTTATCCGTATGCAAGGTGTTTTGCAACTCTGCACTCCTTAGTGACGGTAAGGTGTGGCATTTCTCTGCACTATCCTTATACAAACAAACCCCTGTGGATTTTGCTAGCTCAAATCCTGACAGTCTCACAAGGGATAATCAAGTCGACACCGATTCGCGCACCCCCACCATGGGTGGTGCACTTAGTGGCTTGTCTGATGAGGAAGCTGACTATGAGTCTTATCCCACTGATAGCGAAGTACATGCCTCATCTTCAAAACCCAGCTCCACACCCATGCAAGATACCCATGTTTCCATAAACACGAGTAGAGTTGGTAGAAGGTTAATGCCTCCATTGAAACTCTCGGATTATGTCTGCGAATAGTACACTCTTGCATACTATTACTGTTCAATACTCTTGCTAGTGTCATTTCTAGAGGAGAGGTGTGGTGCAGCGGCCAGGGCAGCTGACTTCGAAGCACAGGGTTCACGGTTCGATCTCCGGCGGCAGCTCAGCACCATGTGACTCTGGGCAATAGCTCACTTAATTTCCACGACGGCCCCCAGCGCCTTGAGACCCGTAAGGGTGAGTAGCTGCGCTATATAAAACAGACTTTTTTTCTGGGATCCATCTCTCTCTCTCTCTCTCTCTATCTCTTTCTCCTTCTCTCTCTATCTCTCTCTATCTCCTTCTTTCTCTCTCGCTCTCTCCCCATCTTTTCCCTCATCTCCTCACGGGGGAAGATGTGTTATGATCTGTTCACTTATGTCCGTACTCGGACACCGTACTATATTTTGCTCCCTGTCACCAGCTGTCAGCTCTGGAATGTTGAGTTGACAGCTGGTGACCTGCGGAGCGGCTGTATCGCTTTAGCTCCACGTCAATGCGGAGCCTGTGTTGGTGTTAATTCAATAAAGAAGATCTTCACTTCTACATGGTTCCGGCTTTTATTCCCTACACTTGTTTTAATTGGATCCTGCTCGCGTTGCTGTTTTGTCTACGGCGCACGCTTTATGGCCGCCTTATCTGTCAGCATTGCGTGCTCAGGCCAGACCTCGGTGGCAGAGCAGGCTTTAACCCAACCTTCTACATCCCAACACAAAGCCATCCAGAGCAGACGGCAACCCACGCCAATACACAGTCCCTTGTTCAGCGTGCAGGTATGTAAGCTGTGCGGCCAAACTGCAGTCCTATGCTCTTCCGATTTTTTTCTTCATTTTCAAAAGCTCGTGTTATTCTGCTGCTCTTACTTTGATTTTACATCATTCCCATGAACTTGAACATCGCAGCGTACATATTGCTGACCAGCACACAAGGCTGGCATAAGATGGCACGCACTGTACAGGGCAACATGGCATTGTGAGCAGTCTTTACAAAAAGCATGTGACGTAACATAGCCCCGAGTTTGAGGGGAGGGCCAGGGAGGTCTCCAAGTTAAGTTATTGGAAGCAGCTCCCTGGGACAAAAGTTTAGCCGACCTGCAAGGAGTTAACCCTGCACTGCAAGAACAGAGACAAGATGTGCTGTCTCTGGCTCCCAAAGAAGACAAAAGGCCGATAACATATATAGCTGCTGTCGTAGTGTTGCCTGCTCTCGCGCCAAACACTCCTGTCTTCCAAGTGCACCATAAAATAGCTTTCGAAGACCATTCTGTTCGCCCAGTGTTTTTCAAAGTAGTTGCTGATTTAAGAAAAACACATTATTTAGTATGTCGCCTTATTTCCGGATTGTGAATCAAGATTGCTTCTGTGTCCATGGCTTGTAAATCTTGTCAAGTGTTCGTGCCACCTGCACATAAGTGCTGCAGCCCTTCACCCACCAATCCCTACGCACCCCCCGTCCCCACCCTCTCAGGTTCCTGCAGTGTGGTGCTGTGTATTGTGTACCGTTAAATGGGTAATATCTGTACTCCGTGGCCATAGACATGTTGGCAATTGGCACACAAATACACACAACATAATCACTTATGTACAGCTTTTGGAACCGCAGATGTGTGGCATGAAATGTTTTTGATGTGCCAAAGCTTTGCATCTTTCTAGCACCATCCCAAACTTTTCTGGTTGGCACCAGGGTGAATAGAGCAAAACTACGCCTGCAAGTGGGAACGCTTTTTTATTTTTATGATTTGTGTCTTAATTGCTTTTGTAGATTGCTGCATGCTGTTGATTGGGCCTTCAAATCGCTTGGAGCAGAGTGACCCACAAGGGGCTACATTACCCCCAGGTCTCTTATGTCCTTGTCCCATTCATCAACATATTGGAGATAACCATCTCCCGACAGAAAAAAAGAGCAGAGGCATGCTGGGACCCTAATACTGCCCCTCCCACCGGGAGTACATAAGCAGTACTTACCCAGCATCCCGTCTGTTCTTTTTTTCTGTCTGTCGACAGAATGGACGTGGTGTGCTGTTTCGCTGCTCCTGCTGGGCTGGTGTGGCGTTCTTTCTTCCTCCCCCCGCCCGGCTGCCTGGCTGTGCGGGCGGGGGGGTTTCCTGGTCTGTCCCCTGGCCTGCCGGGCTTGCTGGGGGTCATGACGGTGATGGCCGGCGTGCTGCCTGGCCGGCGGGCCCTTTGCGGCTGGTGCGCCTCCTGGGTACTTCCGGGTCGCGTGCTCGTCTTCCTGCGGCTGGGCTGGTTGGGAGACGTGCCGCGTTTGCTGGGTGCCGTGCCTTCCTGCTGTTTGGGTGGGGGCCTTATTGCTGGTGGTGTCCGGCCCCTGCCCCGGGTGAGTCCCGCATAGCGGTTTTTGATTTCTTGCAGCTGTTTCAGGTGATTTCAAGCTGGTGCCATCGGTCTGGAGGTACTTTCTACGCTACTCAGGGCGTCTAGAATGCGTCTATTAATTGATTCGACTCGGCAGGTCTATCAAGTGACACTGCACCGAATCAGTTTTTTCGTCTGGGATGCCCGCATGTTGCTTTTGGTATAGCGCTGCTCCTGGCTTCTCCTTCGGCCCGCTGTTGGACGCTGGATGTCCGTATCCCTCCGCGGCTGCTGGGTGTCTCGCCTACGGCAGTGGGACGCTGCTTCTGGCTGCTGCCTCTGGGTGCTGCGAGGGTTGGTTGCTTCCTGCCTTTTCACCGTGTCCGCCACGCTCTGTGCTGGCCCCGGTGTGTGGTGGAGTTCCGTTCCCGGGGTGCACATGTGAGTCTTTGTTTGTGTGTGCACTGGGAATGCTGTGCGGTCCCGTTCTTTTGTAGGACGACGGGGCTGCTTCACTTTCTCGTTCTTGGAGCGTGCGGCTGTCTTCCTCTGGGCTTGCTGATTGACGGCGGTTCTTCTTGTGTTTCTGTCGTTCCTGGGTGACGGTGTAGCCTTCCGGCTTGTGCGGTCGCCCGTGCGGCGGGGGTACATGATTCGTGTCTCAGCTACGGCGCTCTGCGTCCGGTGCTTCTGGACGGTTCGCTTCTTCTCCCCATGTCTGCCACCAGCGGTCCTTGATTGCTGTTGCTGGCCTTCTGCTGCGGGGCTCCTGTGCCTCCTGGTGGTGGTTTTTTTGTGCCTCCTGCGTGTGGGGCGTGCGTTCTGCCGCTGCCTCTTGGCTGTTGGCTGCTGGCCGTCTTTTGGGCGCTTTCTGCTCTTCCCACGCTGCTGTCTGCTCCTTTCTCCCCTGTGCTCCTCTCGCTTGCTTCCCGGCCCCCTCTCGCCTGCTGGGCTGGGGGGGAGCCGGGTGCCCGGTGGTGTGTGGCTCGGTCCTGGTTCCTGGCATTTTTGGCGGGTTGTCCATGGCCATTTTGGGCGGCGGTGACTCTGGGTTGCCGGGGATTGTGCCTGGGGCCTCCTGCTTGCGCTGCTTGCATTCTGCCGCTCCGCTGCATCCCCGCTTCTGCCCTCGTGTGTTGGTCAGCGGGGCTGGGGTTCTTGCCTGTTTGGGCTGTTCCTCGTCCTTGGGTCCTGCCCTCCTGGGTGTTCTGGGTGGCTGTGCTGGCGTGCTGGGGTGTGCAGTGCTGCCGGTGTTTTGGTTCACCGTGTGTGCTGTTTTTTGTTTTGGGCTTGTCTCCCGTGCGGGGGCCTGGTCTCCGGCCTGGCTCTCTGCTTCGGCGGCCTCCTGCTCCCGGGCTGCTTTCGGGCGGCCGGGGCTGGCGCCGCACCTCCGCTGCCGCTTGCAGCGGGTCTGTGCCGGCTTGTCCGCTCGGCGCTTTTTCCCTCCTGGGCTCCTGTGTTGTGCACAGCTGGGTGCCTGTGGGCTTTGTGGCTCGTCGCCGCATTGCCTCTGCGGTGCGTGGCCTCCCTGGGTGGTGTGGCTGGGGTTCGTGGTCCTCTTGGCCGTGGGCTCGCTTATGCTTGCCCTCTCTTGGGTTCCTGGTCCTGCCGGGGTGTGCCTGCTTTCTGTTGTTCCTGCGCAGTCCTGCTTCTCGGGGTGTTGTAGGTGCAGGTGCTGTGGTCTGGCCGGGAGTGTGCTGGGTCCCTGGGTCGGCTCTCCCTTCCCGGGGGTCCTTTCCTGTGCTGCAGGCTCTGTTCCTCTGCTGGCGTCCGGTTCGGCTGGGTTGTTTGCCCTGCTTGGCTGTGCCTTGGGTTCTCTTCTTTCTTCCGCTCCTCGTTGGGCGGTTCGGCTCTCTTTTGGGTGCCTCCGCTTCCTGGCTTCTGCGGCCTCTCTTCGGGGTTGCTCCGTCTGTCTGTTGGAGTGCGGTGTCCCCCTCCTTGCTGGGGTCTGGCCTGGCGTTTGCTGAGGGGCTTATTTCCCTGTTGCTGCCTCCCTTGCGGCTGTTGTGTTCTCCTTGCACCTGTCTGGAGCTTCCGGTGTGTGTTCCGGGCCCTCCTGTGTGCTTGGGTTGCTTTGTGGGGAGATGGCTGTGTGCTGTCTTCTGCTTCTTGCCTCTTCCGCTCTGGGTGCTGTTGTCTTTGGTTGCTCCTGGCTATGGCGCTGGCTGTTCCTGGCTTCTGGGGTTTCCTTGGTATGGCCTTGTGTTCCCCTGCTTCTGCGGCGCCCCTGCTCTGTTTCCTGGGCTTGCCTTTGGCTTCTTTCGGTGGGTCCTGGTCGCCCTCCTTCTTCCGCCGGCGGGCCTGCTCTCGCCTGGTCTCTGTGGTTGCCCTTGGTCGGGCCTGGTTTGTTCCTGGTTGGGGGTGCCTGTGGCTGTCGGCTTCTCGGACTGGTGGGGTTGGGCCTTGCTCTCCCTTTCCTTTGCGTCCCCCCCCGGATGTGTTCCAGTGGTGGTTCGCGTTCTTGGTCCCTGGGGTTCGTGCCTCTGCTGGTTGGGCCTGGCTCTCTTTCGCTGCTGCCGTGTCCTTGGCTTGGCTCCTGTTTTTTTTTTTTTCCCCTCTTTTGGTCTGCTGGGGTTTTCCAGCTTCTGCTGGTTTTGGGCGTCTGTTGGTTGCCCTTTTTTTCGTTCTTGCGTCCTTGCCTGGGCTCTCTCTGTGGGTCCTGGCGGGGCGCTCTCTTGGTTTCCGGCCGTGTCCTGGTGGGTCCTTCTGGGCCTACTCCTGCCGGCGGTTCTCTTCACGGGCTTGGTTCGCCTCTGGTTCCCTTGTCCGGTCCTGTGTGGGGTCCTGGTGTTGGGTGCTTCTGGGTTGCCGTGTCCTGGGTTGCCTCCTGTGCTCCTGGTCTGCCAGCTTCCTGCTGGTTCGGCATGTCCTCTGGCTGGGCTTCCTTGTCTTGCTGGGCTCCGGGGTGTGTTTTGCTGGGCATTCCTGGTTCTTCCTGGTTCCGTTGTCCTGGCTCGCTCCTGTTTTTCCCTTGCTTCCCCGGGCTCTGTTCCTGGTGTCTCTGTTTTGGTGCCCCCCCTCTCTGGTTGGGGTGCGGTTCTGTGGGGTTCCTCTTCCCTGTGGGGTCCTCCCTCCTGGTTGCAGGTTGTCCGGGTTCTGCTGCTGCTTGGCCCTCTGCCTTCTTTGCTTCCTCCGGTTTCCGTTTTGGCGGTTCTGTGTTTGTTTTTCTTCCGGCCTTCTGTTTGGTCCGGCGGTGGTGTGCTGGGGGTCTCTGTTGGCCTCCCTGCCCATTCCTTTTCCTTGGGCTCTGCGTGGGCTCCTTCCGGGGGCTGGTTGGGCCTGTGGGTCCTCCTGCCTCGGTGGGTTGCTTGGCTCCGGTCCTGGCTTCCTGGTTCCTTGGGCGTTTGTTGCCCTGGTTTTTGCTATCTCTTGGCTCCTCTTCGGCGTTGGCTGGGGTTGGGCCTGGTGGTTTTTCTGGTCTGGGTGCTGTGCGCCCTGGGGCCTTTTCCGTTGCTCCGGCCCTTGCTGAGTGCTTGGCCTGGGTGTTGGGTGCCTGGGCAGTCCTCCGCCTTGTTGGCTTCTGTTGTTGTCTGCCCTCTGTGTTGCGGTGCCTGTTCGGTTCCGGGTTCCCTCCTCTGCCCTGCCTGTTCTGGGTTTTTGGCCGCCCTGTTCGGTTGGCAGTCTTCTTCCCTGTGGGGCTTTTGGCTTCCTGGGGTTTCGGGTCTTTGTCTCCTTCCCTGTCCTTTTCGGTTTGGTTGGGGTCTTGCTCCTGTTCTGCTCCCGGGCTCTTGCTGCGGCTCCTCCCTCTGGGCTGGGTGCTTGGTGGTTGTCCTTTGGTGGCCCTGGTGGTGCTGGTTTTCCTTCCCGGTCCTGGCCTCCTCTGCGGGGTTTCGTTGACTTTCCCCTCTGTGCTCTGGGGTCCGGGTCTTTCGGTTTGGTGGGGTGGGCCGGTTTCTGGCCTGTGCCTTCCTCCTTTCTTGTTGGTCTGGGTGCTTGGGCCTGTGCCCTGTTGCCTGGGCTAGGCTTTTTTCTTTGTCCTTCTCCGGGGCGGTCGAGGTTTGCTCGGTGTCTATGCGGCTGCCGGGTCCTGTGTGCCTTCCTGGGGTTTCTGGGCTGCGCGGGTTTGTCCGGTGGGTCCCTTGGCCGTGTCCTTTTGACCTGGTTGCCCTGTTTCTCTGGTTGGCGGCCTCCTTTTTGTGGCTCTGGCCTTCTGTTTTTTTCTTGGTTGTCTCCGGTCCTTGTTTGACCCTTTTGTCCTCTTCTGGGTTACTGGCCGGTGGCTTCCTGCTGTCCCCCTTCCCTCCTTCTCGGTGCTCTCTTGGGTTGCTGCGTTTGGTGTGGTTTCCTGGGTGCGCTTGTGGGTTCGGAAGGCCGGTTTTCTGCTTTGGTATTCTCCAATATGTTGATGAATGGGACGAGGACATAAGGGACCTGGGGGTAATGCTCTATTACTTACCGGTAATCTTCATTACTCCAGGTCCCGTTGTCCTCGTCCCATTCATATGCCCCTCCCTCCCTCCCGGGCGGCCGGCCTTCCTGTCTGGGCTTGGTTGTACAGACGGGATGCTGGGTAAATACTGCTTATGTACTCCCGGTGGGAGGGGCAGTATTAGGGTCCCAGCATGCCTCTGCTCTTTTTTCTGTCGGGAGATGGTTATCTCCAATATGTTGATGAATGGGACGAGGACAACGGGACCTGGAGTAATG
>CAWUFW010025881.1:0-39276 GCA_963921515.1 Calotriton arnoldi | reverse complement strand
CGAGAAAATGAAGGATGCAAAGACCTCCATCAAGGATTACAGCTAACTTGTCAGGGTGTAAATGGAGAGAAGGCACATCTGCCCTGCATATTTATCCACGAAGATGCCACCGTTTTGTGCAATACCTCTACTCAACTGGAGTGCTTTCTACTGGCTAATCAGTAAGTGCTACCTCGTTGGGTAAATGTATAGTGCCTTTCCTACACTACAGCTGCGTAAAGGACCAGAAGAATTGTCTCCAGTGACCTGTGTGTCTGTAACTTTGCCACCGCGCCGAAAGCGCTGGGGTCCTTTGAGTAAGCTGTCCATCATAGTGGGGAAAGGGCGGGCATACGTTGCATACCGCTAGTGTATGTGTGGCGGGGCTTCTAGGCCCGTTCACATGCCTCTTGTTTATAAAGGGTCAGAGCAGGATCTCAGCGGCAGACGAGGAGAAGGAACCTCATGGTCACAGGAACTACACGAGCATTGCGCTCGAGAAATTCAAGGATGCAAAGACCTCCATCAAGGATTACAGCTAACTTTTCAGGGTGTAAATGGAGAGAAGGCACATCTCCACGCTCACGAATTCTACACGAGAATTGCGCTCGAGAAAATGAAGGATGCAAAGACCTCCATCAAGGATTACAGCTAACTTGTCAGGGTGTAAATGGAGAGAAGGCACATCTGCCCTGCATATTTATCCACGAAGATGCCACCGTTTTGTGCAATACCTCTACTCAACTGGAGTGCTTTCTACTGGCTAATCAGTAAGTGCTACCTCGTTGGGTAAATGTATAGTGCCTTTCCTACACTACAGCTGCGTAAAGGACCAGAAGAATTGTCTCCAGTGACCTGTGTGTCTGTAACTTTGCCACCGCGCCGAAAGCGCCGGGGTCCTTTGAGTAAGCTGTCCATCATAGTGGGGAAAGGGCGGGCATACGTTGCATACCGCTAGTGTATGTGTGGCGGGGCTTCTAGGCCCGTTCACATGCCTCTTGTTTATAAAGGGTCAGAGCAGGATCTCAGCGGCAGACGAGGAGAAGGAACCTCATGGTCACAGGAACTACACGAGCATTGCGCTCGAGAAATTCAAGGATGCAAAGACCTCCATCAAGGATTACAGCTAACTTTTCAGGGTGTAAATGGAGAGAAGGCACATCTCCACGCTCACGAATTCTACACGAGAATTGCGCTCGAGAAAATGAAGGATGCAAAGACCTCCATCAAGGATTACAGCTAACTTGTCAGGGTGTAAATGGAGAGAAGGCACATCTGCCCTGCATATTTATCCACGAAGATGCCACCGTTTTGTGCAATACCTCTACTCAACTGGAGTGCTTTCTACTGGCTAATCAGTAAGTGCTACCTCGTTGGGTAAATGTATAGTGCCTTTCCTACACTACAGCTGCGTAAAGGACCAGAAGAATTGTCTCCAGTGACCTGTGTGTCTGTAACTTTGCCACCGCGCCGAAAGCGCCGGGGTCCTTTGAGTAAGCTGTCCATCATAGTGGGGAAAGGGCGGGCATACGTTGCATACCGCTAGTGTATGTGTGGCGGGGCTTCTAGGCCCGTTCACATGCCTCTTGTTTATAAAGGGTCAGAGCAGGATCTCAGCGGCAGACGAGGAGAAGGAACCTCATGGTCACAGGAACTACACGAGCATTGCGCTCGAGAAATTCAAGGATGCAAAGACCTCCATCAAGGATTACAGCTAACTTTTCAGGGTGTAAATGGAGAGAAGGCACATCTCACGCTCACGAATTCTACACGAGAATTGCGCTCGAGAAAATGAAGGATGCAAAGACCTCCATCAAGGATTACAGCTAACTTGTCAGGGTGTAAATGGAGAGAAGGCACATCTGCCCTGCATATTTATCCACGAAGATGCCACCGTTTTGTGCAATACCTCTACTCAACTGGAGTGCTTTCTACTGGCTAATCAGTAAGTGCTACCTCGTTGGGTAAATGTATAGTGCCTTTCCTACACTACAGCTGCGTAAAGGACCAGAAGAATTGTCTCCAGTGACCTGTGTGTCTGTAACTTTGCCACCGCGCCGAAAGCGCCGGGGTCCTTTGAGTAAGCTGTCCATCATAGTGGGGAAAGGGCGGGCATACGTTGCATACCGCTAGTGTATGTGTGGCGGGGCTTCTAGGCCCGTTCACATGCCTCTTGTTTATAAAGGGTCAGAGCAGGATCTCAGCGGCAGACGAGGAGAAGGAACCTCATGGTCACAGGAACTACACGAGCATTGCGCTCGACAAATTCAAGGATGCAAAGACCTCCATCAAGGATTACAGCTAACTTTTCAGGGTGTAAATGGAGAGAAGGCACATCTCCACGCTCACGAATTCTACACGAGAATTGCGCTCGAGAAAATGAAGGATGCAAAGACCTCCATCAAGGATTACAGCTAACTTGTCAGGGTGTAAATGGAGAGAAGGCACATCTGCCCTGCATATTTATCCACGAAGATGCCACCGTTTTGTGCAATACCTCTACTCAACTGGAGTACTTTCTACTGGCTAATCAGTAAGTGCTACCTCGTTGGGTAAATGTATAATGCCTTTCCTACACTACAGCTGCGTAAAGGACCAGAAGAATTGTCTCCAGTGACCTGTGTGTCTGTAACTTTGCCACCGCGCCGAAAGCGCCGGGATCCTTTGAGTAAGCTGTCCATCATAGTAGGGAAAGGGCGGGCATACGTTGCATACCGCTAGTGTATGTGTGGCGGGGCCAAACGAGCGGGGCTTCTAGGCCCGTTCACATGCCTCTTGTTTATAAAGGGTCAGAGCAGGATCGCAGCGGCAGACGAGGAGAAGGAACCTCCTGGTCACAGGAACTACACGAGGATTGCGCTCGAGAAAATCAAGGGTGCAGAGACCTCCATCAAGGATTACAGCTAACTTTACAGGGTGGCAATGGAGAGAAGGCACATCTCCACGCTAACAATGGCGCCCTCGTAGGGCATTCCTGCTGCACGATCACATGATCGTGCAGCAGGAATGCACAAAGAGGCATCGGGGGAAAGGAAAACCCTTTCCTTTCCTCGATGTCTCTTTCAGAATCAAACCCCCCCTCCCCGAGCCAAAACTCACCTTATTTCCCCGACGCGCTGGAAGCAAATGGCTTCCAGCGCGTCGCGAAGAAGGAAACCCTCAATGATGTCAGCGCGCCTCGCGCGCTGGCGTCATTGATGAGTGGCGGGGGCGGGGGGAGGCAGGGAAGTCCTTCCCTGCCTCCTAAAAAAACCCCGACGATCGGATTCCCACGGGGAGCGCCAGCGCTTCCCCGTGGGTGGTCTTATGACGAGCTGGACTCGTCATGAGCACACGAGCACTGTGTGCCATGACGAGTCCAGCTCGTCATAAGCATGGAAGGGGTTAAGCAACATTAACATGAAGCACCCTTATTTTCGATCAAATCAAGCATAATGTCTTTCTACAGATCTAGGTCCATATTAGCAAGAACGGCGATAACATTATCGCCGCTTTAGAGGCAGGAAACTGCTGCTAAAGCAGCGATAAGGGTCTTGATAATATGCCCTATAGAATTCCAATAGAAGCCCAGGTTCTGGTGTGAAGGACATCAAACCTGGGCTCCTATTGGAATTCTATAGGGCATATTATCAAGCCCCTTATCGCCGCTTTAGCGGCAGTTTCCTGCCGCTAAAGCGGCGATAATGTTATGGCCGCTCTTGATACTATGGCCCCAAATGCTCCTAAACTTGTGTATTTTAAGGAGCACTCCTATGTGATAACGAAGGAAAGGGAGGCTTGGGTAAATAAAATATTTGCCTAGGATCACCAATTTTGGTCAAGTGGGGAAGCCGGAATTGGTCCCAGGATTTTTGCTTTTACATTGTGCAGTTCAGACCTTGGCAGAGTGTGGCTGCCTCGCTCACACCGTGAAAGTTGATAAGAACTATTACGCCGCACCACTTTCAAAAGTCACCAGCCACCACTCATTAAAGGGCTATATAAGTGTGTGGCCCAATCAGTGCTTCAGTCAAACCAGTACCATCAAATCTACAGGCACTGGGCACATGTAGTGCATCTTACTAGGGACTTATGAATACATTAAAGATGCTATTTGGGTACAAGCCAATTTTACCGTGGTTCGAGCAGATAGCACAAGCACTTTAGCACTGGTTAGCAGTGGTAAAGATTGCAGAGTCCTAATACCAACACAACAAATTCTGCAAAAATAGGAGGTGGGAGACAAAAAGTTTGAGGATGACTGCAGAAAGGGCCAGGTCCAGTGCAACCCCTATACAGCCTATAGCCAGGACAGACTCATCAATACCTTGACGGACTTCCGTGCTTAGATGATAGAAGGGACAATGGCCCTCTATTGCAGAGGCACTTGTCAGTTCTATGCCCTTTTTAAATCCAGCTGGATCCCTCTGTCTATGCTCTACTGAGTCACTAAACTAACGCTTGGGTACCCCTCCTCCTCATCTGAGGACTCTATCTGTGCTGTCCTGCAGGAAGAGCCAGGTCCAACAACAAAACAACAAAAACAGAAAGTGAATATACTCATCTATGATCACACACATAAATATATAAATTATATCCACAATTACTTATTTTATAACATATTTTGTTTGTAATAAAAACACTTTATTACATCAAAAATTATAATACCTAATACAAATCAAATGTTATCAATATTATTATCAATTTTAAACATACTTCTATTTTAATGCATATCAATTACATTTTCAAAAAAAAAAAAAACATATTTATACATAGAATAGAATATTAAAATTTGAAATATAATAATTAAACATTTTATACAAAAATGACTAAAAAAATTAAGTAATCTTCATTTCTGAAATAAACAGAAAATATAGTGTGATTAATTTTTTTATTAAAAACTATTTTTATTTAAATAAGAAAATTAATTTTAATGACTTATAATTTTAAATAAAAAACAACATTTAAAGAATTATGAAAAAGTAGCATATTTGTAACAAATTAACATACACTCAAATTATACACATAAATACATTTTTTAATTAAAATTTTAGTCAAATAACTAAAATAATTTACAAAACATACTAACACAATAATTTACACACACCTAAAATAAAACACATTATGAAAAATACTTATAAAATAGCCCATAAAAACAATATTATGTAGAATGATTTTTTCTATAATGATAATTTTTTCAACAATATTAAAAACAACACTTTGAATGATATTCTTGCCTTCGATATTCTGGTTGACTATATTTTTGTCATGTCGATATTCTTGACATGCTATTTCTCCATCATGATTTTTTTTTAAAGTTTTGTCAAAACACCATTACGGACACAGTTAAAATTGCCCGCCCACCCCACGCCATATCATGGGCATGTCCTGATTGTTTCTTGTAATTTGCTGCATCACCTGATCGACACGCTTCCCTTGAGCAGAGTTTGAGGAATATACTTTCACCTATTTTATAGGCATTCTATCAAATCTATCCACCATCCAGTCTACCCTCAAATATTGTATATCATACTTGGGGGTCATTTATCACCATTAACTCAAACAGTATTCTTTTGTCCAAAATTATAAATGTAACTCTAGCATATGACAAGTAGGTAGCATATTGAAATGTTCTTTCATTTCTCCCCTTCTTTGTTTGCTGAGTATGTTTCTTGTATAAATTTCAGGACCACTCCTCTCCTCTTTATGTATGTGTGAGCTCTGTGTCTTCTATTCAAACTGTCCAGCCCCATTCTTTCTAAGTAATGATACTGTGTATATCTTTCTAAGTCATAATTAATAGCAAAATTGCAATGATTTAGTATCCAGTTCAGTGCTCCCACATCCACAGACATTCTTCAATTGTGTATCATTTTAGCTACTCTCATTGGTACTGTATGAGCTTACTGCCTGTATAGGGACCTGTAAATAAAAACCCTCAACTGTTTTCTCTCCGGGCCTAGCCTTCATTTGCCTATGCCCATTAAGAACTTTAACTTCTCCCTATCAGGGAAAAAGAAAAACCTTCTGTTCCTATTCTGCGATGGGGATTTAAAAAAAAAAAAAGGGGATGTCCCTTAGTTTGTTTGAATGCATCCTCTAGCCATTCAATTTTAAAGTGTTCACTGTTGTTAAGCTATGGCCATTATTTTCTCTGTGTTCTCAAGTTTTTGCTTCATGTGTGAACCTATGTGGCTGGTTCTTGTCGCTGAGTAATAAATCAAATGTCTTGGTTATTTTATCCTGATGATGGACTGATCCAGACAGTTCCAGATAAGCTATGAATTCTTCAGATGTCATTGGAGTGACTGTGGATGCTATAGGATTGCGGTCTTCACATAAGCCTTAACTTGTAAGATTTGGTTGATGTCAGAATCTTTTAGCAGAGGACTTGAACTTTCTCAGACACTCACTGCTGCGCGGTTTACAGCTGCTATAGTGGTTGGGGCGCTCTGGAGGTGATTGTGGTTTTGTTTCTATTTCACTGTATTTATTTCTGGCAAGGTGCTTCTATCTTCTTACTATTTTCAGTAGCCCATTTTGACGTCTATTAAAAGGCTTTGATTGGAAATGTTAAGAATGATGTTTTGCCTCCTTCAATTGTTTTTAGATTTATAGGGATGTATTTGATGCGTAGTTGTTGTAACTTCTACTCTACCTCCAGAAAGGTATGTCTTTTTGCTTGGACCACAGCTGTGTAGTATGGAAAGAGGATGTTTTATGATTATCCATGGTTATTAGGCCATTCACTCTGGATAGGTTGCAATATTAGGTCTATGTCCCCATAGTTGAGTATGCAACCTAGCATAGACTGGGTAGTGCTCCAGGCACCAGTGGACTCCGTGGCACCCTTTGGACTCTCTCAATAGTGAAGTGCTGCGAAAATCGGAACAGTGCTACCATTTCTGCCATCCAGGTCTTCTGGATTTATACTCTCATGCCCCTTCAATTTCTCAGGCATGCCCACAATTCCAATATTGTTGTATTGGGATTTACCCTCCACATCCTCCACTCTGTGTTCAAGAAAAATTATCTTTGCTTTCTGTTTAATCAATTGCTTTTGGATTTTGATGACCATGGGTTACAGTGGGTCGCAGTGATTTTCAATGTTTATAACTCTTTCTGTCATGTTTTGGTTTTTTGCTCTCCAAAGGTTCAAATCAAGGGCTATGCATCTATTTTCTACTGTGCAAAACGTTAATCAGCTTATCCATGTCACCTGTGATGTTACCCTGTTTTGCCCCGGAGCTATGCAGTGAATCGTCCTCCAGTGAAGTGGAGCCTGTTGTTGCCACTTTTAGTCACAATATGGCCATACAGAAGCAGTATTCTGCATGGGTCAGTTCAGTTCTCAGGTCTCAGGGTATTGACTCCTGGTATCTCCACACTTTTTGTGTCCTTAAGTGCTCAGTACATTGCTACCAATCAGCCGATTGTTACTGAAATCTCGCATCCCATCTTACTATTTCTTGCGTCCTTACTTATGTTGATTTCATATCTTCATATCATAGTTTTTGTACTATTACTTTAAATTATTTCACTGTATAGTTTTCATAATTTTACAGCACCAAACACACACAATTTTTTATACATAAATAATAACATTTATGCTGCCACTGCTGTACTGACACCGTAATCACGGTGAAGGTGTCTGCTCTTTGTTTCTCCTTTACCCTGGTGGGACCGGAGTCCCAGGGTTTGCTTGATATCGCCGTCTTTGCTGCCTACAGTGCCTGTTGCTGCCTGCACGGACTGCAGACCCCAGAGTGCAGTGCGCCACACTCACCTGCCATTTGTGAGGGGGAGGCGCCTGATATCGCGCTTAAAGCGCTGCCTCTCCCCCCGCGGCGCGGGATGCTGCCACTGCTGTACTGACACCGTAATCACGGTGAAGGTGTCTGCTCTTTGTTTCTCCTTTACCCTGGTGGGACCGGAGTCCCAGGGTTTGTTTGATATCGCCGTCTTTGCTGCCTACAGTGCCTGATGCTGCCTGCACGGACTGCAGACCCCAGAGTGCAGTGCGCCACACTCACCTGCCATTTGTGAGGGGGAGGCGCCTGATATCGCGCTTAAAGCGCTGCCTCTCCCCCCGCGGCGCGGGACGCGCGCGGGCCGCGCCCGGGCGAAGCCCGGGCCAAGGGCGGGCCCGTCCTTGCCCGTCGTAGCCAGGATAAGCCAGGGCAGGGCCACCCTCCTTGGCTTGGTGCCTTTGGTCATTTCGCGGACCCTGTGAACTTTGGAGTAACTAACCTGACTGGTGACCAGTTGCCCAAGTACCTAATATTAGTGTGTAACATCGTTTGCTAAATTTCAGATCCACGGATGAAAACATTAGACATTGGTGCTATAGGTCTGGATTTGATTTGTTATTTATCTCGATTTTACCTGGCGATCGGTTTGAGCTAAGTGTCCTTTTAAATTTAGATTTTTTTATCTGCGTGCAATTCCATACAAAGACAATTTTAATCTTTTATAACAAGGTCTGTGTAGCTTAACGCATGTTAGCTTCAGCTCTCACTGTTCTAGGCTGTTCTTATTCATATTTTTTTTATAACCAGCGATACCCAGCCCCCTTTTTATCACCCTTGTTCCTGACATAGTATTTTAATGATTTTAAGTCTTATGCACTTTAGTACTATTTTGTGCCATCTATTTCTGGTTTAGTAGTTCTGTACATTACGCACATTACGCATGTTTTGCACATCTTGCGCTTTTTGCACATTATTTATTTGGTGCTGATTTTTATTTTTTATTTTTTAGTGCTATCATAACATCAGGATGTCGAAACGTAAATTGAATAAAACCCAGAAGGGTGTTGCCGAGCAGCAAGGATCTACTATTGATTCTTATTTAGTGCGGGCAGTCAGCGCTATAAACAATGAAATAGACAGGGCGGAACGCCGCCTCTCATTAGGTACAGGCAAAGGGATACAAGAACCAACGGGGTTGATTTCTGGGACTTTACAGCCTGAAGCCGAAACCATTTCCGAACCCGATTTAACCATTGCCCCAATAGATAATAGGATTCAAGGGGCAGTAGTTACTGTTGTAGATACTCTAACTGATGTGTCTCCACAGCCCTCACTTAATGGTTCTCCTGCACCTAAAAGGAAAAGATGTGGTAGAAACACCCAATCGAAACCCGGAGCAACTAGCAAAAGTAAAAAAGGTCCACTCCCTAAATCTGCCGCCAAAGTAATAGTAAAACCTTCTGAACCGGACACCTTACAAATCGATCAGATTGTAGCCATTTTTAATCAAAAACTTGAATCCCTCATTAGCCCGCTACAGGTTAAAATAGATAAATTAAATACTGAAGTTGTTAAACTTACTGGCCTATTAATAGCCAAGTTTGGGAATGAGAAACCAAGGGTAATGGCTGATGGGACTCAGAGGGTATTAGAGGACCGTGTGCGACCAAGTTTGAACCCAGTAGAAAATGCAGTTAGTCTGCAAAATATAAATAATAGTGATAGTAGAAGACAAGGGCATAATCTGGATGAGTTCAAATCCGGTACTAACATAACCGTTAGAGGTTCCAGACATAATGTGTTAATGAGGAAACCATCTAGCAACGATAGCGGGAATATAGAAAAATATGTTGAGTTAAGGCATGCGCCTGGTAACTACAAGGAGCCCAGAAAGTCATCAGCTAACCCAGATTTATCATTAAATCTTCCGCCTGAATGTTGCCCATATGTGGCAGTTATGGTAAATGTACCCCAACTTGAGATGGGTCAAAAGGAATCTGATAACTCTCTTAAAAACAAGGTAGCGCATTGGCTACATAAGAATTGTAGTTATCCAGTGGAACATGTAGATCAGATCCTTTTAACAAGAAGAATTTACTGGATTGGCCCTTCTAAAAAGACATCACAAGGTGACTGTATTATAATCAATTTCAGAAACCCAAGTTGGGCAAGAATTTCATTGGAAAGAGCAAGTTTAGTAGCTTGTAATGAATCAAATGTAACGCTCCTACCCCTGGGCTACTTCTATAGACATTTAAGGCCCGGTCCTATAAGAAGAGTAGGAGATCTTGGGAATACGATGGCCATTCCTGTAGTGCCACCACAGTCACTTGGTATATTTCCTATTTCCAATAAATATCTACCTTTAAGCTCTCTAGAAGATAACGACTGACCAAGCTTAGTTGTCTTACCAGGTAGAGAGTTGGGACAAGATTCTAAGGTGAAAACTGACATAGGATTATGCAAAGTAAAGGCACCCAATGACCCAGAATTTTTATTTGATATCCATGGAACACTTGACATCAGTACAACCCTTTTTAAGAATAAAACTGGTCACGACGTCCAGCTAGATGGACAAGAAGGTCTGGCTATGGTTTATATGCCAGACCCCCTAGTTAGTAGTTTTCAACCTACCAAGGGTGATAATAATACATGTCATAGCGTAAATCTCCCCGCTACATTATGGAATTCCAAGTTAAATGTTCCAATAATTGCAACATGGAATATAGCTGGATTAGCCAACAAGATGGATAAGTTAGGCTGGGCGGACTTTATGAGCAAACCTGATATCATCTGTTTACAGGAAACTTGGAGTACAACTAATGTAGACTTTGAAGGGTTTACATCTTATAACCTACATGGTAGAGAAAAGGGTGGCCTGCTAATTCTTTTATCAAACAAATTACCAATGATTGTCAAAAAAGCTATCTATGTAGGTCAGCATTCCCAACTGCTATGGCTACACCAGAGGAAAGGGTGGGATGTATTGCTGATTAACTTTTATAATAATATTTTTAACCCCACACGGTATAAGGTGGTTACTGAGCTTGAAAAGGAAATTGATAGCCTGGTTACAGTTATAAGTAAAAAAAATGTTGTTATTGTATGGGCCGGGGATTTTAATACCCCGATCTGTACATTGTCCATGACAAGGGTTTGTGGAGTTAGGAGTGACGAGGGTGTCGATTGTATACATTTTCCGCATAATATCTACGGTGATACCTTAAACTTAGTCCTGGCTAAATACGATCTGAATGTTTTGAAATGTGCCTCGGATGAGTATGGGCGGGAGATGCCAACCTTTACAGGTAGAAATGCTAATACTATAATCGACCATATCCTAATATCTACTAACGCGGTACATTTATGTTATACCCCTCGGATAGTAGATTTGCTACTTAGTGACCATAATTGTATAATCTTGCCAGTGGCTATGTGGGGCAAACATGAAGATAGGCCACATAGAGTTATTGGCAATATTGAGCCAAGTAGACCAAATGGAACTAGGATAAGGTGGAAAAGTATTGACCTGGTAAAGTTTTTAAAAAATATAGTTGAGGAATGTGGCGATGAGATTTTTGTTTGTCTTGATATAGAGGAAGACGAATTAATGGTTTTAACAAGTTTTAATAAAATGAATAGCGTAATTAATAAATTATTAACTGCCCCCACGAGAAGGAAGCAAGCACAAACCCGAGGGTGGTTTAACCATGCATGTACGAAATTGTCGACCCAGTTAAAACATGCACTCTCGTTGAGACCTAAGGACGATATGTTAATTGCTAAATTAAGACTTGAATATAAAATTGCCCTCAAACAAAGGAAAAGGGAGCTTCAAGAAGAGGCTTGGGATAACCTTACGATAGCTGCGACCACTTCTAATAATAAGCTGTTCTGGGAAACAGTTAATCTACCTTTTTTGAAAAATGATTCATACCCAGAACTTTTAAGTCATGTCAGCAGTGAGGAATGGGTATTACATTTCTCCAACATTTTTAACCCGGGAGGGGATGACAATAAGGATGTATCTATATCGAGGTTATGGCCCATTATTCCTATAGATGTTACACTTGATGAGGTGGTAATAGGAATTAGTGGTAGTAAAGGAGGTAAAGCGCCAGGCCCCGATTGGGTCCCAATAGATGTTTATAAAACTGCTCCGGATCTTTGGGGCCCGATACTTACCAGAGTTTTTAATGCAGCGGTTATTGAGGAAGTACCAATAACTTGGGGCCAATCGGTTATTATCCCCATTTTTAAAAAGGGAGATAAATCTAAAGCTAAGAACTACCGGCCAATTTCCCTCCTTGACTCCTCTGTGAAGGTAATGAGTAGGATTTTACTTATGAGACTGGAAGAATGGGTAGCTGACAAGGGGATTTTAACAAAAGCACAATTAGGTTTTAGAAAGGGGCTGGGTACGCTGGAACAATGTATTAATTTGGAGCTTTTAATTGGTAAATACACTTGTGCGAAACAAGGGGGTCTCTTTTTATGTTTCGCTGATCTTAGCAGTGCTTTTGACTTGGTAGACCACGCAATCCTATGGCCAGTTTTACTTAAACTTGGTGCCCCAGAATCGATCATTTATTTTCTGGCTAGGCTGTATGAGAAATTAACAACCTGTGTCCGATATGGCCAAGGGGGCGAATGTACCCCTAATTTTGACGTTAAAAGAGGTATCCGTCAAGGCTGCGTCTTGGCACCTTTGCTTTTTATCTTATTTATTAATGAAGTAGACGCAGCCCTTAAATTGATACAGGCGGACGCCCCACAGGCTAATGGTGAAGATATACCGGTCCTGCTTTATGCAGACGATGCGGTTCTTTTATCCAGAACACCGATTGGTCTAGGGCGCCTTATCGACGGTTTTGTAGATTTTGTAAAGGGGAGGAAACTGTTGATAAACAAGGCTAAAACTTTCACTATGGTCTGTGGTACTAAACCTAAGAAAATAATGAATTATTTCATTGACGGTGAAAAAATAGAATCTGTTGACAATTTCTGCTACCTGGGGATTACATTCTCAGGAAATGGAAAATGGTCACGTGAACTATCAAATGTTCGGTCTAAGATGGCCAAAAGCATGTATGGGGTATTTAGCTTTGCCTCTAAGTTAGGGGATCGTAGATTAAAGGATATGCTCCATATTTATAAAGCCAGATGTGCCTCTATCGCTCTATATGGTGCCGGGGTTTGGGGTTATTCCTCATGCCAAGATGTGCAGGTAGATGAAAATTCTTTCCTAAAAAGTTTTTATGCCTGCCCCCGTCTGCATCATCAGAACTTATTCATAGCGAGGTGGGGCTTGAGTATCTAATCGACTTGATTGCAATGAGACCTGTTTTATTATGGAGATTAATATGGTCAAAGGAGGAAACATTATTTACACAGACCATTATTAAGGATTGTTTGCGCCTAGACAACTGTCATAAAATTCCATGGTTAAATTATATTTCAATAGTTCTCAAAGAAATATTTAACTCCCCCATCTCTGGAAACCCTCAGGACATGTTAATTTTGAACAAACGGGAGATCAAGGGTGGTTTTTGGCCTATAAGAAGGAGTGCAGGCTGCGTACCGTGGGGAATCAAGCAACATATCAGTTGTACCACTCATATATTGATACCACTGGTTTCCAAAGTTATTTAACCTTTGTTACCAAACCATCTCACCGTTTCGTTTTAACTAGGATGAGATTGGGTCTCGTACATCATCTAGTTGCGTTTCCAGAAATCAAACAGCATTCAGATAGCCCCTGTCCTTGTGATAAACACACTAAACAGAGCACTCTGCACTTTCTGCTACTATGTGAATTATACCTGAATTATAGAATTGCCTATCTTAAACCATTGTTTCATAAGTATAATGTTAAAACTACACGAGCAGCTATGTGTTTACTGTTTACATTAGGAGACCCCGAGATCTGTTATTGTATATCTACTTTCATTTTAAAATAATTTTATGCTAGAAAAAGTATGGTTTTTAATTGATTGAAAGAATGATATACAGGTCCCGTGTATATATATTCATGTATGGAATTTTTCGTGTTTAGTATTTTAATGAAATTGTAAAGGATATACGCTATGCTTGTACGATTCGCTTTTATGGTTGCTTTTTTGTGAACCGAATAAAGCTTAAGAAACGAAACGAAACGAATAACATTTAAGAATACAGAAATCAATGCTAGCTCTACAATATTTAAATCATGTAAGCATATTAAAGGCATATGTTTAGCCTGTCTTGAAGGTAAAAAAACCCAATTATTTTTAACAGCATTTTGGAATTCTACATTTATTTAGGTATATCCAATTTAATCTGCAGAACATGGGGCAAGCCTAAGCCAACATTGTTATCACATATACAAAATCTTTCATTACGCAGAAGCCTCCTGAAACCCCTCTCGAGTATGGCGTGTCCCAACCTGACATTCAAACAGAGCTTTCAGGAATTATATCTGGTAGCTAGATGAAATTAGGGTGGAGTTCGATCAATCATTCCATGTTTTTTAATGAGTTAGGCAAGCAACTTGGTTATTTGCAAATGTTCTAGGCTTGGAACTGATATACCTTTAAATACTGAAAGATGCCCATCAGAAAAAAATGTCTTTGGTAAAATTAATAGTTCAGGCAAAAACTTCAGCTAGCTTTTTTTCATTGAGGTACTATTGCTATCATAGTTTCAAAGTTTTCTTGAGGAGGGTGTACCTCAAACTCCACTTGCAAGATCATGTTTCGTTGGCTCATAAACTATATGTTCTGGGGGGCTTGGTCAAGATGGTGGCAGAGTAGGTGCACAACTCCTTTGCTCCAAGCCCTACCTCCTGATACTCTAGTCTTTCCTGCCCCGCTTATTGCCTCTAGGTCCTGCAACAGGGCAGACATTGCAATGGGACTGCCAAGCTGCACAACGGCGGTTTCAACATTAACTACATCTGTCTTTGAGACAGATTTGCGTCCCAAGCGTGGAGTGTGGATCATGCAGCCTAAAAACAAAGAGCTCCATGACAGGTGAGGAGCCACTTACTGAAGAATCGCAGGGAGCCCCACAACTGTACCTCTGAAGCCGGACCCTAGAGCCAGCATACTAGTGGCCCTATGTTAACAGCATAGGGCCATGGCGGGCACTAGGGCAACAGAACCTGCATCAGGTATTTCCTCTTCTGCCTTCCCCAGAGATCTGGCGCATGTTGTCTAGGCTTGTGCTGCACCCAGGAAGAACTGCACACACCGGGCAAAACAAATTAAACAGCACTCTTGAGATGGAGTACAGAGAGGACCCCCGGCTGGGGACCTGCCAGAAGCAAAAACATCCACAAACACAAGGGGTTGCACGTGGCTGTATGATCCTGCGGACCCGCGAGACATACCCTGGTAGATTCCTGGACAGTACCTGAAGGGCTTACAGTTGACTGGCCTCCGACGGGGCCCAGCCTGGTCCAGAGGTACCCTTACTGGAAGACCCCACCTGATGGACAGAGGGCCCAATTCACAGAGGTAAACTGAAAGTCTAACTTTATGACATTCGGTATTCATAAAGGGCATTTAAAAGTAGTAAAAGTAGACTTTTGTCTCAGTTACCCTTAAATTTTGGTCTTAAGTTTACCTGAGACCAAAACTGAAACAAAAGTCTAACTTTGCAACTTGTAAATGCCCTTTCTGAGGCTATCATTACTGCAGCTCAGGTCCATGATCTGGCTTTGTCAAGACCTCACACCTGTTTCCCTACAGCGATGCCGTCAACTCATACCAGTCAATACATAGCTACAGAGTAAAGCTGTGATATACCGATAGGCTTTACTCTTTCAACTACTTTTCATCTGTGGCGGAGAGACCCGCGTGGTGTGCCGCAGAATTGATCCTGGAGCTTCCAGAGCTAGAAGAAACAGCATTTCAGCCGGGGCCCTCTTTGATGATGGGGCAGTCCTCATGGAAGCCCGGCAGCTGGACAACAGTCCCAAGGATGAAAACAACATCCTGACTCATAAAGGAAGAGATACAATGTGAAAGGAAGGTTCTGGATCAACTCCACCCAGACAACCTTGAAGCATAGCATTGGACTTAAACAAAATTATCTGCTAGACTCCAAGAAGAAGCCTCATGGGTGGGAGACATTTAGCTGCCCACTGAACATGGGGTCGTGCTGGAGGGAGGATACACAGTCTTCTTCGGACTCGGTGAGATGGACCACAAACTCATTGGCTTCTTATTGGCCCTGACTTGGTACTGTATGTTCCACCAGGGAGGAGTTGTTGTTTGTTAGGTTCAATTGATAAGTTCAGGGGAGAGAACCTGATACTACTCTCACTCTCGATATTGTTATTCCCATCCTACATACCACACACATTTGGTTTCTCACAGATGCTCTGGAAGCAGTCCAGAAATAACTGGGCCAATTAGGAAGACTAAGCTCACAAGCTATTGAAGTTCCTTAGCTTAAAAGTCTTAGGCCTTAACGCCCCTGCAACATATAGTGCAGACCTCCAAATGTTTAGGCACTGTGCATGTGACATAAGTCTCTTACAAGAAACTCATCTACTGAAGAAAGATTGGACATACCTGTGCTCCCGCTGCTTTACACACCAACTTCTATCATCTGGTCCACATAAAGAATAGGTATGGCTATACTCTTGGCCAATATGTTTAGGGGTAAGAACTTGTGTACAGCCGCCGAATTCCCTGGTAGAATGCTGGCGGTGTGGATTGAGCAACACGCAAACACTTTTACACTTAGCACTGTCTATGCCCCAAAGGAAAACCAAGAAGGTGCTATCTTTCAAATCATAGTGGTGCTGGATACGAAGATGCTTATAGGAGGGGACTTCAACATGAATATTGACTCCAGCCTTGATCTCTCAGCACAGAGTGAGGGACAATCTGGGGCCTACTCAAATGCCAGGGGAGCATGGCTTAAGGACTTGGGACTAAATGATAGTTGGTTCTCCCAGCACCCGACTAGCAGTGACTATACATTCTTTTCAGCTTCACACCAAACATATGTTAGGCCGGACTACTACTTAGGCACACCACAGCACCAAACACAAGTACTCCAGACAGATAACGATTTTATGGTTCCCTCTGATCATGCCCCAGTATACCTTACACTAAGAGACCTTAGTATCCCCCTTGACAGAGACATTGGAGGCTGAATGGACATTATAGACTCTGTCCGTAGATGCATCACTACGTATATTCAAGATAATGAGGGTTCGGTCTCACAGGTTGTCACTCTCTGGGATGTTCAATACTGATGGGAGAGATAAAGGACGAGAACTGGAGGAGAGGGTTGGCTACTTAGATCATCAGCATAAGACCTCTATGTCAAAAACTTTGCCGCCAACTCACTTCCGGCCACCAGCATCTTAATGCATTAGACTTGGATGCAGCGGAATACGCACTACTATGCACCAAACACAAATACTTCACCGGAGGCAACAACGCTGATAAACTTCTGTCTTGCAAACTTGGGGCTCAGCAACAGTGGGCCAGTGTAGTTCATACTAATAATCATAGAGGAGAGACAGCCCGTATACCAGATGAGATAGCAGAGGCATTTTGACATTTCTACTCTGAGCTGTATTCTTTCGACTCTCTTTCTGCAGAGGCTATCCAAACATATCTCAATGTGGTCCAGATACTGACTCTCACCACACAACAGGTAATTAGAGAAAGAAATCAGAATAGACAAAGTCATATCTGGCATCTCCAAACTCCGCATTGGCAAAGCTCCAGGCCCAGACAGGTTTAAAACGACCTTCTATAAATTATTCTGCTGACAACTCGCTCCCACATTGACTAGACTCTATAATTCCTTTGCTGACATTGGGTCTCTTACACCCACAATGCAGTCAGCAGTCATCACAGTTATACACAAGCCTGGGAAGAACCCTGCTAAGAGTGCCTCCTACTGCACAATCTCCCTTCTAAACATAGATGCACACATGGAAAGAAGAAAAAATGAGGAGAAATGTTTACATTTCTCCTCTTTATGCCTGCTCTGGGGAGGCGTACATTTTTGGCGCTGCGCCAGATTCATGCAAGTTGTAAATTGGGGCAGTGTCAAAATCCTTGGGATTTGCGTGGGAACACCCACAGCAACACTCATGGCATGCCTCCCTGACACAATATGAGGCAACGCAGTGACTTGCGCTGCGTGGCCTTACACCTTAGCTACAAGACAATGAAAAGTCATGCAGGGTGGCTTTGCTTGGCCTTGTAGATATGGAACTGCACTGTGCACCCCAGAGCTTCAAAAAAGTGATGCTGCAGTGGTGCAAGGGGCTTGTAAACATGCCCCCAGATCTGCACCCCCAAGGTCTGCACTGTGAAGGGGAACACTTGCAGCACATTCTGGGACTACAGCTCTAAGGACTTTGTCTTGCTTCAAGAAGGATTAAGGAGTAGAGTCCCAGCAAACTACAGTTTAACTAAGCCCACCTGCATCATCTCCACCAAGAAGTCCCAATCCTGGAGTGCGTCCATTGGACTTTTAAGGATTTGGACAGGTGCATCATGGAAACTGTAGTCCCAACATATTAAGGACCATCACAGAGATTCTAGACCCCTGGATTACTGTTGTGGACACTTTAAACCCTCAAGGAGACCTTCTGGAAAGAAATCCAGAAGTTTGGAGAAGTTTGGTGAACTTATTGGAAAAAGCTCTGTGAGATGACCGACTCAACATTGAGAGTGAAGCCAGGTATCTTCTACCGCGACCCAGCCTGGATTTCAAGTTTGTTCCACTGAAAGCTCTGGAGCTCCAGACTTCCAGGATTTGACCGGGGGCTAGCGCGGATCAATACGACAAACCTGCAACGAATCCGGCCTGAAGAGGAGCCGTACTTGACGTCGAGAGAAAATACTCCAAATAAAGTTTCTAAGTGTGAAGGTTTCCTGCTTAGTGTATCCGACCAGGGCTACATCGTGGTTGGCCTCAAACTTTTGCTTTGTTCCGGTCAAGCTGACCAGATGTCCCAATTTGGCGCTATGGCTTTTCAAGCACTAGAAAGTTTTTATTCTTTTATTCTTTACCAATTCATATCTCCCATTGGTGTCTATTTGTTCATAAAAACATAATCTATTTTCATAAATTGGAGTTCGAATTTTATGTGTGTTGTGTCTTACTGTTGCCAACCTCCAAGGGTTGAGCAAGGGAAAAATTTATTGAGACCTGTACTGACCCTTCTATTGTGTTTGTTGCCTTATTACTAGTGGTTAGTCACTACTTATTACCACTAATCCACTTTCCAACACAAGCGTATTGGGAAGGAAGTGCTGTCTACGTAGAAGGAAGCGTGGTGGAGGGTGGGAGTAGTGGGGGGGTCGGAAGAAAAGGGTTGTAGTACTCACCAGGGATAAAAGTGTATATTTTGTTGTTCACCAACGTACCATGACTAAGCTTTGTCTACCAGCCGTTGGATGTAGGTGGTAGGTCTTTGTTCACCAATAAATAGATTTAAACCATAATAATATTTCAGAAGACCTTACAATATTTATCCAATTTAAGTTAAAATTGTGTTGAAAAGGGACACTTTGGCTGAGATTTACTACGTTTTTCGGCTGTGTTTGCATCACAAAAGTGACGCAAATCAGTGCAAAATCTTGTTTTCCCATTTTACTTTCCAGCGCTAAACAAGTTTAGCGCTGGAAATAATGTGAAAGTAACACAAAGCAACGCATAGCGCTGCTTTGCATTACTTAGCACCAAGGGGCGTACCATGAGTGGAGCATGGGCGTTTCCATGCAGCCACTCAAGCTTTCTGACGCTAAATCCTATTTACTAAATAAATGAGACTAGTTTTAGTGCCAGAAAACTGCGGCATTTTGAAGTAGGTGCAACAAAGGAGAAATGCTTTCATTTCTCCTTCCTTTTCCGACCTTGTAAATATGGGGCAGCGTCAAAATCAACGGGTGTTGAGGTGGAACGCCCACGGCAACACCCATTGCCCAGCCCTTTCACGCTAAGTATAACGTAAAAAGGGGCTTTATTCACAAGGCAGTGTTTAGCCATGTTAAGTGGCTTAACGCTGCCTTGTGAATAAGCGAAGCCCTATTGCCACCACAATGTCAGAAAAAGTGACGTTGTGGTGGCGATAGAGGCTTGTAAATATGCCCCCTGAGTTCTAAACCTCAGGGAAACAATAGCTGTAGTGCTTCAGGGGAACCATTGATGTTGCACTCTAGGAAACACTTGATGTACGCCAAAAAGGCACAGTGTCATGTGCAGTTCAGGGGCATACCGTTATGTGCATTATTAGGAAGTGTGCAGGAAGGTGCAGTGGGGGCAGGGATTTGGGTCCAATAGGAGCTCAATGTGATTTGTAAGTACTGGATACAGGATGATGTCAGCCGTACCACAGATTTTTCAGTGCAGGGATGAAGCGGCTCACCTGAGCCTCCATTTCTGGTACTTGCAGTATTTGTTGGCCGATTATATAAGCAATACCAGTAAGAAGCGAGGAGCACAGGTCATGTGCATCAGCTAAACATAGGGTTATGTTCATCAGGTAATGTGCTTCAGGGGAGCACTAGATGGTGTGCATGAAGAAAAACTGGGTGCCATGCATTAGGTGATGTGCAGTTTAGATTTACAGAGCTGTGTTCAAATCTGGACTATATGGGTTGTGCATTTGAGGCTAGGGTGACCAGACGTCCCGGATTTCCCCGGACAGTCCCGGTTTTCAGAGGATTGTCCAGTGTCCCGACGCTTTCCTTAAATTTAAATGCATGTCCTGGTTTTTGGGACAAAGGTTAAATCATCCTGCAAAGAGGAATTAAAAGGTATGCTTTCGTTAATGTATCTGTTTCAGGCAGCGCAGGTTCACGTCTGCTGCAGCAGAAGGGAGACAGAGAGGAGAGCAGAGCAGGGGTACGCAGGTTAGAGGCTAGAAGTATTTCCATAGCTAAGGGGGAGGGGTGCTTTTGTTGCAAAAATCGAGTCAGGCAAGACATAGAAGTAAGGTTGAAGGCTTTAGTCCTACTTTTATGCCTAGCCTGTCCCGGTTTTTTCTTCTCAAAATCTGCTCACCCTATATTTGGTGATAAGAATGAAATAGTCACGCTTGGATCACAATAGCAGGTGAACTTTTTCTCCGGGCCAATCTGTCGCCAGTCTGGGATTCAAGGCACTTGGCCTCTTTCCTTCTACTTGGGCCTTGTATCTAAGCTTTTTATTGTTGAAGTATCACGGTAATCCCGGTAGACTGTTTTATTGGAGTTAAACAATGTATACATATCTCCAGAAACGTTCTACAATTCCTCCACTTGAAGGTGACAGCCCTACACCCACTTCACTCTAGTACACTTTATTACAATGACGTCGACAGGGAATTGAAGTCAGTGAATAAAAGGGGTTGAGATGAAGCACGATACAGCTATTTACTCATATATTTACTCTTCATTTAAAGGCTCTTTTCTATCTACAAAGGTATCTGAGAAGTGCTACATAAGCCATGTGTAATTTATGTAAATAAAATCCATTATGCAAATTTGTCTCATTTCTTCCATGTCTTAGATGTTTTGTGCCTGCAGGGAAACCGAACAGAACAGAATCATTTACTCGTCTGAGTAGAAAAACTAGTTTTAGATGGCTCTCTAAAGCTTTTATTATTGATGTACAGTACTATTAAAGAAAATAAAGGTTTTTTATTTTCCACATAAACATATTTATAAATGTCCCTCTGTTTCGTTTGCCACAATTTGCAGACTGTTTTAATGATGAAAATTGCTTAAGATGTCTGAGATAGTAAGAGCGATTTGGCAATATAATCCTGTATTGTACACCCCCATGAAAGTTTCCCATGGCGTGTCTCTTATTTTATCATCTCCAGCTGAATTATTAACTTAATTGCAACATCTTCCTAAGCCACATCATTTTCCTGGCACCACTGCACTAGTTTGTAATAATTTGCTTGAGCTTAGATTCGTACTTTTACAAAGTGCATGCATTTGTGATGTTTTGTGCGACTGACGATTTGTTTACAAAACTGACGTGAGGAAAAACGTGCCAATCAGGCGTCAGCACTTGAAAATCCTAACACATCTCTAGTATTGCTGGAGTATCCTACCAAAATATTGAGTGGCTTATTTACAAGCCCCTTACGCCGCCTGTGCGTCACTTTTTTTACGCACCAGCGGCGCAGTGTGCTGACCCATATTTACAAGGCCACGCAAAGTCACCCTGCATGGCTTTTCATGGCCTTGTAAATGTGGCCCCTTTTCACGAATCACTTTGGGTGAAAGGGTTGTGCCATGGATGTTGCTGTAGGAGTTCCCACGCAAAACCCATGGAGTCGGCCGCATTCCCAGATTTACAACATTTCGTAAACCTGGGAATGCATCATTATCCTACGCCTCTTCAGGGGAGGCATAACGAAGAGAAATACATTCTGCAGCACATATAGAAAGAGGAAAACACCATTAATGATTGTTTTTGTGCAGGCAGGTGTCCCTTCCTCACAAACACAATCATCCTCACAACGCAGGCACCCTTGCACCATGGTACAAGGATGCCTGTGTTGGCACATGGCCGCCAGAGCAGGGGAAAGCACAGGGATGCTTCATATTATTGTAAATATGGCACATCCCTGTGCTTTTAAAATGATGTAGCTCGGCGCAGCAAAATGGCTTGCGCCACCGCTCTGCGTCACTTTGTTGTAAAGAAGGCACCCAGTATTTAACATTGACAGTATGCACCGTGATGATATATTTATCTATATATATATTACCTACTAGCGGTCGCCAGTAGTTAGTTATTGATAGAATGTACTTTCCATAGGAAGAGCAATTTTGTTTTGCAATAGCTTTGGCGTCATTTGGTGAATCCTTGGAATATTTTCTAAACTAGTTTGCCGCTCTTTTCAGCTGCTGTCTTGAACATTTCGGGGTGATCCATCAAACGGGGCCTGAGAAAATGGGGGGGTCCCAAAAAGCGTTTTCTATATGGTTATTCTCCATAGGAAATTTAGACGCAGCTACAGCTGAACTGCTGAACAAAAGATAGCTGATGGTTTAGGGAAGTGCCTTTTTGTGATTTGGCATAAATTCGTTCAGTAGTTGCAGAGTTTTTAAAGTTTTTTCAGATATGCAACTGGGGACACAGAGGCTATCCTGCTGAGATCTGATTGGCTGCCAACACTTCAAACCAGGAACTGTTGGCAGCCATCTTGTATCTCAGTTGAACCTAGTCATAGAAAAAAATGTAAAAAAAATGAAAAGGGAGCAGGGAAGATACACACTGACTCCACAGGCCCCTTGGGGGTGTCCCACAGGGACCCCGCAGGGCTGAAAAAGCATTTCTTTTAAAACATTTTGGCGGGAGTCGCGCTGGATCCACAAATCCCTCTGAAAATGTCAAAAAAGTGAAGCAAGGTCTCCCACGCTTTGTTTCTAATCTGCCTCTGGGAAGGCCAGTCCCTGGGAGCATGTCCAAATATGTAGGAGGGGGCGCACTGGGCCACAATCCAAGGATCCCTAAAACCCTGGGGACCGCCACCTCCCCAGGGAAGATGTTTTAACAATGCAGAGGGCCCATGTGGCCCACGCAACACCGGGGATGGCCTCTTCCCTGGGGCAATATGTGAGTTCATAAGCAGTGCATTGTGGGCGCGTAAGTTATAGTTAGCTCAGGTAACTACAACTGCTGAATTTCACTGGTTTTGTACAAGTGAAATCTGAGCCTAAATATAACTGTCCCTGTAACCTTTGCCAGTGGGTAGGTATAGTTAGGACCATGATTTCATAGGAAACATTTTTTTGTCATGCCTATATATTTTCCGCTGGTTAACAAATCTTCACGAAATTTTCCCCAAAAAGTGCACCTGTCATTCTTGTTGTGCATGGAAAGTTTTGGGGCAATCCATTAAGCAAGGGCCGAGAAAAAGAGGAGGTCAAAAAATGTGCATTTCCCATGCTAATTCTCATGGGAATTTTGGACACCACCACAGCCCAAACCGTTGAACGGAATTACACCAAAGTTGACAGAAAGGTGACTGGTGGTCCAGAAAGAGACTTTTTTTGTAAATTGGTGTAAATCTGTTCAGTAGTTTTGGAGATATTAAAGGAAATTCAAATTTGTATATATATAGGGATGCAAAGGCTCCGCGAACCCTCCCGGTCTCCGGCTGAGATCTGATTGGCTGCAAACACTTCAACCAGGAGTTTTGGCAGCCATCTTGAGACTTGGTTTGATCTGAGTCCCACAAAAAAGATTTAAAAAAGAAAAGGGGCCAGGGTAGGGACCCGGGGTGCCTATAAAATATCTATGCAGGTGGTCCTGCTGGGACCTCCACCTCCACGGGGCCTAAACATGAAATAAATGCAGGGGACCCCCGGGGCACCCCTGCAGCCCCATGGACCACCAAATCCCCAGGGCTTTGTATTAGAAAGAAGAGGGGCTGCACAGCCCACCTTGTGGAGCTATGGATGGCCCTGAGGACCACCACTCCCCAGGGCCAGCCCATGCTATGTCCCAGGGTGCCCACCCCCAGGACATAGTTGTTTGCTATGGCGTGGCAGGCATAAAAATGGAGGGAGCAACATGTGCACCTTCCTTTTATATTTAGTATAAGAGGTATACCCCCGGAACCTGGCCCACCCGGGGGCTTTATTTAAAACAAGTACGGATTTGTGGCTCCATCGTGTTCCTGTGGCAAACGTTTTTGAAAAATTAGCTTTTTGCCATGTCGGGGTCCCTCTGGGATCCTAAGACCAAGGCTTGTAGTCAGGGTATGCCTACCCTGCCCTCTTCTCTTTTCTTTAAACATTTTGTGTGGCTGCCAACACTTCCTGGTTGAAGTGTTGGCAGCCAATCCGATTTCAGCACTTGGACTGTCAGATCCTCAGAGGATCCACATCCCTATATACCTAAATTGGGATTTCTCTTAATATTTCAAAGCTACTGAACGGATTTACACCAATTCACAAAAAGGTCACTCTCTGAACAGCTACATTTCTGCCTCATTTCATGTAATTCTGTTCAGCAGTTCAGGCTGTAGTCGTGTCTAAAATCCCAATGGGAATTTGCATGGGAAAAACACGTTTTGGGAAGCCCCTGTTTCTTAGCCCATGCTTGACAGATCACACTGAAACCTTCAAGACAGCAACTGATGAGAACATCGCACTAATTTGCTAAATTTCACGAGGATTTGTCAAACGGCGCAAGAGCTATTGGCAAAACAAAAATTGCTCTTCCCATAGAAACAATGCCCCAACTATAACAACCTACTGGTGACCGCTGGTGGGCTCATTTGTCCCAAGATTCAGAGGTTTTGTCTTTTGGAATATAACAACGGTAAAGCCCGCTTTCGAGCCCCGATCCGAAAGTCAGGACATCCTTTACAGAGTCAAGTTCATTTGGATGTTTATTTAAGAGGATGCCTGCCGGCTGCTAAATGGAGACAGGAGCATTTGTTTGAGGTGAGGCCACTGCTAACCAGACAGGATGACTGCTCAGTATACACTGATTCTGGAAACAATTTGTGGCAGTCATGCCGGGAGCTTCTAAGATAAATAAATGTTGCAGAGGAAGCTTTGGAATAATGAAAAGCTTTTTGAGACTGACATGTGCTTGGGCATAATAGCTTCACTGTTTTCTCATTTATCATACTACTGGTTTTGCACAATATGAAACGAATTTCTTTGATGCATATGAAGTATAATTATTGTTTGAAGTAACGGCTACACTATAAACTTCAAATTAAGAATTTAAGTGGCCAAAAATCCATGATGGAAAGAATATGGATGGAACTGACAATTATGATGCATTATGGGTACTGTGGTCTGAGAAATAAATTATCTGCAAAAGAAGTGACAATTTATTTCGGAGCCAATTTATGGCTAATACTATGGATATTGGGAGTGAAGTGCATCTACTATTGACCATGGTACCCGAAATTATGGACTACTACAGTGAAAACATAGAACTGTGACCAGAGCTAAACACAGTCCATCTTCAGTGTTCATGGATCATGGATTTTAAAAGAGGAACAAAAACTACATCCTACTATATACTACATGATAAGACCCTGAGGGGGTCGGAACGTGCTATGCAATTGCGAGAACTCTCTGCAAATAACTCAAGTTTTGAAGCTACTTACCGGCTGGTGGGCGTTTGTCCCTAGATTCAGGGGCTTTGTCTTTTTGAATATATATATTCCAAAAGACAAAGCCCCCTGAATATAAATATATATATATATATATATATATATATATATATATATATATATATTATCTACTGGCGGTCGCCAGTAGATAGTTATAGTTAAAACCTATTATCCATAGGAAATCCGCGACATTCTATTTGAAATAACGTTGGCGCCGGTTGACGAATCTTCGCGAAAGTTTCCAACTTGTTGGGGCGCTCCGGTCCGCTCCTATCCTGAAAGTCTCGGGGTGATACGTCAAGGGGGGCCGAGAAAAAGGGGGGTCCCAAAACGCATTTTCCCCATTCATTTTTCCATAGGAACCTTTAGTCGCAGCTACAGCCCGAACTGCTGAACGGAATTACACCAAATTTGGCAAAGAGGTAGCCCTTGGTTCAGTGTCGTGCCTTTTGCTTAAATGGTGTAAATCCGTTCAGTAGTTCCTGTGAAAATCAAAAGTAAAGTCACATATATATCTGGGCGGAGCCTAACCACACATGTCATCGTGAGATCTGATTGGCTGTCAGCACTTCATCCTGGAATTGCTGGCAGCCATCTTGGGACCAATATAAATGATAGTACCTCATTGAAATGCATTGTAGTGAATAGAAGATTTTGAGGGTCACCAAAAGGAGAACTATAAAGGGTGATAACAGGCTTTAGTTACATTAGAATTTATTTGTTGATGGTACCATACTAATTTTAGGAATTGTGGTGTATTCTAAGGTGATTTTACCATGTGAAAAACCTTCTGCTGGGATATCATGAATCATGTTTGAGAGAACACTATTTTCTCATGCTTGTCCCATGGAGGTTTGGAAGGTGCTCCAGAAGCTAAAATGAGAGCATATTTTCTGAAAATTCACATTATCTTTCTCACTCATGTGAGAATGAAGTCTGACATTCTCAGTAAAACATGTACATCCAACAAGGGCAGAGACTGTCAGTTGATTCCTTTGTGTTCTACTGCAGCTTCCCAGAGTGTTCTAAAGAACAACTAGAGTGCTAACAGCCTTACTTATGACAAAAGTATGGCACACCTGAAGCCATCTTGATTGGAATAAACTGGTAACACTTAAACAATTTAATTTAAAAAGGAACAAAATGATGGGGTTCATTTTGTCATAGAAATTATGGTTAGTGCTGTAGAAAGAAAAATTAGGACATGTTTCAAGTGTGATCTCAAATATCTTCCTGTTATATTTCAACAGGAGCAGCCTGCCAGTTGATGCCTTTGTGTTCTACTGCAGCTTCCCAGAGTGTTCTAAAGAACAACTAGAGTGCTAACAGCCTTACTTATGACAAAAGTATGGCACACCTGAAGCCATCTTGATTGGAATAAACTGGTAACACTTAAAACATTTAATTTAAAAAGGAACAAAATGATAGGGTTCATTTTGTCATAGAAATTATGGTTAGTGCTGTAGAAAGAAAAATTAGGACATATTTCAAGTGTGATCTCAAATATCTTCCTGTTATATTTCAACAGGAGCAGCCTGCCAGTTGATGCCTTTGTGTTCTACTGCAGCTTCCCAGAGTGTTCTAAAGAACAACTAGAGCGCTAACAGCCTTACTTATGACAAAAGTATGGCACACTTGAAGCCATCTTGATTGGAATAAACCAGTAACACTTAAAACATTTAATTTAAAAAGGAACAAAATGAGGGGTTCTTTTTGAAATAGAAATTATGGTTAGTGCTGCAGAAAGAAAAATTAGGGCATGTTTTAAGTGAGATCTCAAATCCTCTTCTATTTCATTAGAAAATTCTGACATGCAGACTGAAACAATCACTTTCAATACCAGCAGCAGACTACCAGTTAACTCCCTGGTGAGCAGTAGCTTTACTCCAGTGATCTAATGAGCAACTAGAGTGCTAACATTCTGAATTTATGGCAGATGTGAGACATCTGAATGCCTTCTTGATGGAATCAAAGTAAAAAACTGAAAGCATTTCCTACTGAGGAGACTGCAGTAAATGAAGAAATTAGGAAACTTCATAACAAAGAAGTCTTCCAAGATTGCCACCAGTGAAAAAAGATCCCAAATGTAGCACAAATATTACCCAGATGTAGCCCACATATAGCCCAATGACAAAAGTGTGCAAAACACTTTTTATTTTTAGTTTTTTTGCAGTTTTATGTAGTGCAGACTGGTCAGGTATTGGAGCATTGCATCTTAAAAAATGACCCCCTACACTACAAAAACACCACTGCACTACCTTAAACCCTAAAACACTACCCCCAGCACGACCCCCTACACTACACAAGCACCACTGCACTATCCTAAACCCTAAAACACTACCCCCAGCACGACCCCCTACACTACCCAAACACCACTGCACTAACCTAAATCCTAAAACACTACCACCAGCACGACCCCCTACACTACCCAAACACCACTGCACTACCCTAAAACATGACCCCCTACACTACACAAACACCACTGCACTACCCTAAACCCTAAAACACTACCCCCAGCACGGCCTCCTACACTACACAAGCACCACTGCACTACCCTAAACCCTAAAACACTACCCCCAGCACGATCCCCTACACTACACAAACACCACTGCACTACCCTAAACCCTAAAACACTACCCCCAGCACGACCCCCTACACTACCCAAACACCACTGCACTACCCTAAATCCTAAAACACTACCCCCAGCACGACCCCCTACACTACCCAAACACCACTGCACTACCCTAAAACATGAACCCCTACACTACACAAACACCACTGCACTACCCTAAACCCTAAAACACTACCCCCAGCACGACCCCCTACACTACACAAGCACCACTGCACTACACTAAACCCTAAAACACTACCCCCAGCACGACCCCCTACACTGCCCGAACACCACTGCACTGCCCTAAACCCTGAAACACCAGCCCCTGCATGACCCCCTACACTGCCCGAACACCACTGCACTGCCCTAAACCCTGAAACACCACCCCTAGCACGACCCCCTACACTGCCCGAACACCACTGCACTGCCCTAAACCCTGAAACACCACCCCTTCACGACCCCCTACACTGCCCGAACACCACTGCACTGCCCTAAACCCTGAAACACTACCCCCAGCAAGACCCCCTACACTGCCCGAACACCACTGCACTGCCCTAAACCCTGAAACACCACTTCCAGCCCAACCCCCTACACTGCCCGAACACCACTGCACTACCCTAGACTCTGAAACACCAGCCCCAGCAAGACCCCCTACACTGCCCGAACACCACTGCACTGCCCTTAACCCTGAAACACCAGCCCCAGCATGACCCCCTACACTGCCCGAACACCACTGCACTGCCCTAAACCCTGAAACACCAGCCCCAGCACCACCACCTACACTGCCCGAACACCACTGCACTGCCCTAAACCCTGAAACACCAGCCCCAGCACAACCCAAAAACACTGCCCGAACACCACTGCACTGCCCTACACCCTGAAACACCAGCCCCAGCATGACCCCCTACACTGCCCGAACACCACTGTACTGCCCTAAACCCTGAAACACCAGCCCCAGCATGACCCCCTACACTGCCCGAACACCACTGCACTGCCCTAAACCCTGAAACACCACCCCCTGCACGACCCCCTACACTGCCCGAACACCACTGCACTGCCCTAAACCCTGAAACACCACCCCCAGCATGACCCCCTACACTGCCCGAACACCACTGCACTGCCCTAAACCCTGAAACACTACCCCCAGCAAGACCCCCTACACTGCCCGAACACCACGGACCTAAACCCTGAAACACCACCCCCAGCACGACCCCCTACACTGCCCAAACACCACTGCACTGCCCTAAACCCTGAAACACTACCCCCAGCATGATCCCCTACACTGCCCGAACACCACTGCTCTGCCCAAAACCCTGAAACACCAGCCCCAGCACGACCCCCTACACTGCCCGAACACCACTGCACTGCCCTAAACCTTGAAACACCAGCCCCTGCACGACCCCCTACACTGCCCGAACACCACTGCACTACCCTAAACCCTGAAACACCAGCCCCAGCACGACCCCCTACACTGCCCGAACACCACTGCACTGCCCTAAACCGTGAAACACCAGCCCCAGCACAACACCCTACACTGCCCGAACACCACTGCACTGCCCCAAACCCTGAAACACCACCCGTGCATGACCCCCTACACTGCCCAAACCCACTGCACTGCCCTAAACCCTGAAACACCACCCCCAGTGCGACCCCCTACACTGCCCGAACAGCACTGCACTAAACCCTGAAACACCACCCCCTGCACAACCCCCTATACTGCTCGAACACTACTGCACTGCCCTAAACCCAGAAACACCATCCCCAGCACGACCCCCTATACTGCACGAACACCACTGCACTGCCCTAAACCCTGAAACACTACCCCCAGCAAGACCCCCTACACTGCCCGAACACCACTGCACTGCCCTAAACCCTGAAACATCACACCCAGCAAGGCCCCCTACACTTCCCGAACACCACTGCCCTAAACCCTGAAACACCACCCCCAGCAAGACCCCCTACACTGCCCGAACACCACTGCACTGCCCTAAACCCTGAAACACCAGCCCCAGCACGACCGCCTACACTGCCCGAACACCACTGCACTGCCCTAAACCCTAAAACACCACCCCCTGCACGACCCCCTACACTGCCCGAACACCACTGTACTGCCCTAAACCCTGAAACCCCACCCCCAGCATGACCCCCTACACTACCAGAACACCACTGCACTGCCCTAAACCCTGAAACACCACCCCTGCATGACCCCCTACACTGCCCGAACACTACTGCACTGCCCTAAACCCTGAAACACCACCCCCAGCACGACCCCCTACACTGCATGAACACCACTGCACCGCCCTAAACCCTGACACACTACCCCCAGCAAGACCCCCTACACTGCCCGAACACCACTGCACTGCCCTAAACCCTGAAACATCACCCCCAGCAAGACCCCTACACTGCCCGAACACCACTGCCCTAAACTCTGAAACACCACCCCCAGCAAGACCCCCTACACTGCCCGAACACCACTGCACTGCCCTAAACCTTGAAACACCACCCCAGCAAGACCCCCTACACTGCCCGAACACCACTGCACTGCCCTAAACCCTGAAACACCACCCCCAGCACGACCCCGTACACTGCCCGAACACCACTGCTCTGCCCAAAACCCTGAAACACCAGCCCCAGCACGACCCCCTACACTGCCCGAACACCACTGCACTGCCCTAAACCCTGAAACACCAGCCCCAGCACGACCCCCTACACTGCCCGAACACCACTGCACTGCCCTAAACCCTGAAACACCACCCTCAGCACGACCCCCTACACTGCCCGAACACCACTGCACTGCCCTAAACCCTGAAACACCAGCCCCAGCACGACCCCGTACACTGCCCGCACACCACTGCACTGCCCTAAACCCTGAAACACCAGCCCCAGCACAACCCCGTACACTGCCCGAACACCACTGCACTGCCATAAACCCTGAAACACCAGCCCCAGCACGACCGCCTACACTGCCCAAAAACTACTGCACTGCCCTAAACCCTGAAACACCACCCCCAGCAAGACTACCTACACTGGCCGAACAACACTGCACTGCCCTAAACCCTGAAACACCACCCCCTGCACGACCCCCTACATTGCCCAAACACTACTGCACTGCCCTAAACCCTGAAACACCACCCCTCAGCACGACACCCTACACTGCCCGAACACCACTGCACTGCCCTAAACACTGAATCACCACCCCAGCACGACCACCTACACTGCCCGAACACCACTGCACTAAACCCTGAAACACCACCCCCTGCACGACCCCCTACACTGCCGGAACACCACTGCACTGCCCTAAACCCTGAAACACCACCCCCAGCACGACCCCCTACACTGCCCTAACACCACTGCACTGCCCTAAACCCTGAAACATCACCCCCAGCACAACCCCCTACACTGCCTGAGCACCATTGCTCTGCCCTAAACCCTGAAACACTAGCCCCAGCACGACCCCCTACACTGCCCGAACACCACTGCACTGCCCTAAACCCTGAAACACCACCCCCAGCACGACCCCCTACACTGCCCGAACACCACTGCACTGCCCTAAACCCTGAAACACCAGCCCCAGCAAGACCACCTACACTGCCCGAACACCACTGCATTGCCCTAGACTCTGAAACACCAGCCCCAGCAAGACCCCCTACACTGCCCGAACACCACTGCATTGCCCTAAACCCTGAAACACCAGCCCCAGCATGACCCCCTACACTGCCCAAACACCACTGCACTGCCCTAAACCCTGAAACACCAGCCCCAGGACGACCCCCTACACTGCCCAAACACCACTGCACTGCCCTAAACCCTGAAACACCAGCCCCAGCACAACCCCCTACACTGCCCGAACACCACTGCACTGCCCTAAACCCTGAAACACCAGCCCCAGCACCACCCCCTACAATGCCCGAACACCACTGTACAGCCCTAAACCCTGAAACACCACCCCTGCACCGCCCCCTACACTGCCCGAACACCACTGCACTGCCCTAAACCCTGAAACACCACCCCCTGCACGACCCCCTACACTGCCCGAACACCACTGCACTGCACTAAACCCTGAAACACCACCCCCAGCATGACCCCCTACACTGCCCGAACACCACTGCCCTAAACCCTGAAACACCACCCCTGCACAACCCCCTACACTGCCCGAACACCACTGCACTGCCCTAAACCCTGAAACACCACCCCCTGCACGACCCCCTACACTGCCCGAACACCACTGCACTGCCCTAAACCCTGAAACACCACCCCCAGCAAGACCCCCTACACTGCCCGAACACCACTGCACTGCCCTAAACCCTAGAACACTACCCCCAGCATGACCCCCTACACTACCCGAACACCACTGCACTACCCTAAACCCTAAAATACTCCCCCAGCACGACCCCCTACACTACCCGAACACGACTGCACTACCCTAAACCCTAAAACACTACCCCCCAGCACGACCCCCTACACTACCCGAACACCACTGCACTGCCCTAAACCCTAAAATACTCCCCCAGCATGACCCCCTACACTACCTAAACACCACTGCACTGCCCTAAACCCTAAAACACTACCCCCGCATGACCCTCTACACTACCCAAATACCAATGCACTACCCTAATCCCTAAAACACTACCCCCCGCACAACCCCCTACACTACCCAAAGACCACTGCACTACCCTAAACTCTAAAACAATACCCCCGCACGACTCCATACACTGCCCAAACACCACTGCACTGCCCTAAACCCTGAAACACCAGCCCCAGCACGACCGCCTACACTGCCCGAAAACTACTGCTCTGCCCTAAACCCTGAAACACCACCCCCAGCAAGACTACCTACACTGGCCGAACACCACTGCACTGCCCTAAACCCTGAAACACCACCCCTGCACGACCCCCTACATTGCCCAAACACTACTGCACTGCCCTAAACCCTGAAACACCACCCCTCAGCACGACACCCTACACTGCCCGAACACGACTGCACTGCCCTAAACACTGAATCACCACCCCAGCACGACCCCCTACACTGCCCGAACACCACTGCACTAAACCCTGAAACACCACCCCCTGCACGACCCCCTACACTGCCGGAACACCACTGCACTGCCCTAAACCCTGAAACATCACCCCCAGCACAACCCCCTACACTGCCCGAACTCCACTGCACTAAACCCTGAAACACCACCCCCAGCACGACCCCCTACACTGCCCTAACACCACTGCACTGCCCTAAACCCTGAAACATCACCCCCAGCACAACCCCCTACACTGCCTGAGCACCATTGCTCTGCCCTAAACCCTGAAACACTAGCCCCAGCACGACCCCCTACACTGCCCGAACACCACTGCACTGCCCTAAACCCTGAAACACCACCCCCAGCATGACCCCCTACACTGCCCGAACACCACTGCATAGCCCTAAACCCTGAAACACCAGCCCCAGCACGACCCCCTACACTGCCCAAACACCACTGCACTGCCCTAAACCCTGAAACACCAGCCCCAGCACGACCCCCTACACTGCCCGAACACCACTGCACTGCCCTAAACCCTGAAACACCAGCCCCAGCACCACCCCCTACACTGCCCGAACACCACTGCACTGCCCTAAACCCTGAAACACCAGCCCCAGCACCACCCCCTACAATGCCCGAACACCACTGTACTGCCCTAAACCCTGAAACACCACCCCCTGCACCGCCCCCTACACTGCCCGAACACCACTGCACTGCCCTAAACCCTGAAACACCACCCCCTGCACGACCCCCTACACTGCCCGAACACCACTGCACTGCCCCAAACCCTGAAACACCACCCCCAGCATGACCCCCTACACTGCCCGAACACCACTGCCCTAAACCCTGAAACACCACCCCTGCACAACCCCCTACACTGCCCGAACACCACTGCACTGCCCTAAACCCTGAAACACCACCCCCTGCACGACCCCCTACACTGCCCGAACACCACTGCACTGCCCTAAACCCTGAAACACCACCCCCAGCAAGACCCCCTACAGTGCCCGAACACCACTGCACTGCCCTAAACCCTAGAACACTACCCCCAGCATGACCCCCTACACTACCCGAACACCACTGCACTACCCTAAACCCTAAAATACTCCCCCAGCACGACCCCCTACACTACCCGAACACGACTGCACTACCCTAAACCCTAAAACACTCCCCCAGCACGACCCCCTACACTACCCGAACACCACTGCACTGCCCTAAACCCTAAAACACTCCCCCAGCACGACCCCCTACACTACCTAAACACCACTGCACTGCCCTAAACCCTAAAACACTACCCCCGCATGACCCCCTACACTACCCAAGTACCAATGCACTACCCTAATCCCTAAAACACTACCCCCGCACAACCCCTACACTACCCAAAGACCACTGCACTACCCTAAACTCTAAAACAATACCCCCGCACGACTCCCTACACTACCCAAAGACCACTGCACTACCCTAAACCCTAAAACACGACCTCCTACACTACACAAACACCACTGCACTACCCTAAACCCTAAAAAACTACCCCCAGCACGAACCCCTACACTACCCAAACACCACTGCTCTACCCTAAACCATAAAACACTACCCCCAGCAGTACCCCCTATGCTACCCAAACACCACTGCACTACCCTAAACCCTAAAACACTACCCCCAGCAGTACCCCCTACACTACCCAAACACCATTGCACTACCCTAAACCCTAAAACACTAAAACACTAACCCCAGCACGACCCCCTACACTACCCAAACACCACTGTACTACCCTAAACCCTAAAACACTCCCCCAGCACGACTCCCTACACTACCCAAACACCACTGCACTACCCTAAACCCTAAATCTACCCCCAGCATGACCCCCTATACTACACAAACACCACTGCACTACCCTAAACCCTAAAACACTACCCCCAGCACAACCCTCTTCACTACCTAAACACAACTGCACAATTTGTTACAGGCGTTGCAACGCAGGCCTGTGGTGCTTACTGGAAGTACCTGGTGGGCTGGTTGGGCCCCAGGGACTCTCAGGATTCAAGGTGACCTAATCCCCAACTTAAAACGCGCCACGGGGCGCGTTTGCACAGTGGTGAAGGGAGGGGCGGGGCCTCAGGTGACATGTGCGCAAACACGCCCTGTGGTGCGTTTTAAGTTGGGGAGTTAATTCCCTTTGAATCCTGGGGGCCAACTAGCCCACCAGGTACCTTCAGTAAGCACAGAGAGGTGAAAAAAGGTGCGTGGCCTCGGAACGCCTCTCTGCAACTCAGCTCTGTGGTCCTAACTGTAGGTACCTGGGGGCTAGTTGGACCCCAGGGACCCTCAGGATTCAAGGGGACTTAATCCCGCAACTTAAAATGCACCACGGGGCGCGTTTGCACACATGTCACCTCAGGCCCCCCCTCCCTTCACCACTGTGCAAACGTGCACTGGCTCTCGTTAGTCAGAGTCAGTTACCACCAGTACCCGTCTGAAAAAGTTGTGGGCACAGGATGATTTTGCAACAAGGCCTCTTTCTGCTCCTCTGTTGGTTCTTTCTGCACATCTTTTGCTTCTTTCTGTGCGTTTTTCTTCTTTCTTCACATGTCCTACCTCTGTTGGCATAGTTAGAAACTAGCATTTAAAAAACCTTTGAAATTCACTTAAAAAACCATAGGTTTCAGGCACGTTATAGTTAGAAATTAGCATTTAAAAAACCTTTGAAATTCACTGAAAAAACCATAGGTTTCAGGCACGTTATAGTTAGAAATTAGCATTTAAAAAACCTTTGAAATTCACTGAAAAAACCATAGGTTTTAGGGACAGTTGTAGTTAGTTGGACATTGCACTCGTACAAAACCCGTGAAATTCCCCTGTTATAGTTAGTTCAGCTAACTATAACTCGCGCCCCGCAATGCACTGCTGATGACGTCACATATTACATCACTCATGACATGGTCAGTGACATCACTGATGACATCACTGATGACATCTCAAATGACATCACTGATGACATCATCCATGTGATAATTTCATGCATCTTCTCACACCCTAATATAACTTTTGATACACCCACTCTAAATTACAGACTGCCATTCTCAAAACCATAGACACTCCAACACCAAAAACTACATACCCACTCACTGATTCTTAGGTCTACACACACATCCACTCACTCACCTGTACAGTCACTCATACTTACAGTCACTCAGTACAGAACTATCATATGCACTCATACACCTATATAAACACTCACACACCGCCACTCATCCATAGAGGTACTCACACACCTAGTCAGTCATGCAAAAAATTAAGCCCACACCCATTTACTCACCTATACAGTTATACACACACCAGCTCACTTACTCATACAAATACTAGCACATTCTTACGCTCTTATACAATAACTGATACAAGCACACACGCATCCATACAGCCACTCTCACAATAACACACTCTCACTTATAGCCATTTAAATACTCTAACACACATATATACTGCCTTTTACATATGTAGTTACTCGCACATGTACCACTGAGATATACATTCACTCACTAACACACCCATACACACACTCACCCACCCAAGCAGTCCATCACAGATGCACTCTTGAAATCATGCACCCAGTGAATCACCCACTCGCACATCTATGTATAGAGTCACACACACCCCACCCACACAAACACTCAGGCAGCCATACAGATACTCAGAGAACCAATCAATAACCCATATAGACACTCATGTAGCTATTCGCAAATCCATGCATCCACTTACACACCAACAAACAGACGGATACAGACATTCACACAGTTTAGTCACTAACCCATGCATTCAGTAAGATACGTTTAATCACTCACTTGTAGAGTCAGTCACTCACGTACTAAATCATCCATTCAGACACTTATACACCCACTCATTCTTCAATACGCCTTTCCCTATATATATTAAACATATTTAAACTTTACAGAAACACACAGTCACTGGATGATGTCATCAGTGATGTCATTTGAGATGTCATCAGTGATGTCACTGACCATGTCATGAGTGATGTAATATGTGACGTCATCAGCAGTGCATTGCGGGGCGCGAGTTATAGTTAGCTGAACTAACTATAACAGGGGAATTTCACGGGTTTTGTATGAGTGCAATGTCCAACTAACTACAACTGTCCCTAAAACCTATGGTTTTTTCAGTGAATTTCAAAGGTTTTTTAAATGCTAATTTCTAACTATAACGTGCCTGAAACCTATGGTTTTTTCAGTGAATATATATATATATATGTTAGATTTGGGGGTCTCTAGTTGGCAGAGGTAGGTACCTTTGACCAAATAGGGACCCTTGAGTCTAGTCAGGGTAAGGGGGTACACTCCTAAAATAACCCCTGCTCACCCCCTTGGTAGCTTGGCACGAGCAGACAGGCTTATCTCAGAGGCAGTGTGTAAAGCATTTGTGAACACATACAGTAATCAAGTGACAACCCTACAGATGGACACCACACCAGTTGTATATTAAAAATAAGTATCTTTTATATAAATTTCACACAAGACCACAAACGACAAAAATCCACCATACTGTACTTCAAAAATGGTAGAATTAGCTCAGTTCTCTTTAGATGGTAAATGCGATACTTTGAGTTCAATGTACCTTTGGATGCGTAACGCTATAGAACGAAAGTGTTGCAGGGAAGGTGATGCGTCGGTTCCTTACACGCAAGAACGGTGATGCGTCGGGTCCCTACTGATGCGTAGGGGATGCGTCAGTTCTTCTCGGCGTGGGGAGGTGATGCGTCGGTTTTTTACTGCGTTTCCGTGGCGATGCGACCAGCAACGCCGTGATGCGATGAAGATCCGGTGCAATGAAACAAAGATGGCGTCTTTTTCTTGATGCGACACGATGCGTGCACGCCTGACGGCCGTGCGGCGACTCAACGATTCTTCTGAGCCGCGACAGGCCCTGCGACACGCTTCCCGGTGATGCGGCGGCGTCTGATGCGACGTCGATCCTCTTCTCCGGCGATGCGAGGCGCTTCAGCAACGATGCAACGGCCGTGTGGCGACTCAACGATTCTTCTGAGCCGCGACAGGCCCTGCGACACACTTCCCGGTGATGCCGCGGTGTCTGATGCGACGCCGATCCTCTTCTCCGGCGATGCGAGGCGCTTCGGCAACGATGCGACAGCTGCAGCAGCGGCAACACTCTTCTCTGTTGATGCGGCGGTGTCTGATGCGACGTCGATCCTTTTCTTCGGCGATGCGAGGCGCTTCGGCGGCGACGCTTCTTCTTCGTGAGTCGCGCTTCCAGCTCCTTGCGACACGCAGTCCCTCAGAAAGTCCAGCACAGCAGCAGGCACTTTACAGAAAGACTCTTGGGGAGCTGGTTGGTGAAGTCTGTTGTCCCTGAGACTTCAGCAGGAGGCAAGCTCTTCTCTCAAGCCCTTGGAGATCTTTTACAAGTTGATGAAAGTACACACAAAGTTCCTTTCTCATTTCTTTGGCAGTCAGGCAACCACTGCAGGCCATTCCCCCAAACAGCACTCAGCTTAGGGATAGTTTCCTCCTCAGTTTCTCTGGTTCCTCTCCTCAGCAAAGGTTCTTCTTGTTTCCCAAAGTGATCTAAAGTTCTGGGGTTTGGGTCCCCTCTTTTATACTCATTTTCCCTTTGTTCTCTGAAGGCAGAGAGGCCTTTGCCTAGTCCAAACCAGTTCTGGTCAGTCCTGGAGCTCTTTGTTGACAAGACTCCTTCTTTCCTTTCACAGTGTAGGCCAGGGACATCAGACGCACCACAGGAGGTGGAGCCAGCATTGTGGAGGGAAGGCACAGCCCTATTCAGGTCCCAGGTGCAACTGCTCCCACCCATCTA